>JBBPTA010000082.1:0-35198 GCA_038093915.1 Boletellus aff. emodensis
CACAGAGGGCACTAGCCCTTCTATTAATGCCACCAGGGGTCAATGCATTTTATAATGAGGGTAGTAGCTTTAGGTGGGTGAAAAAGGTACTTTGTGAACTTGGTGATGATACCTTGTTCACAACATCCCCAAATACTTGCCTGAATGGATGTTGCCTGAGGGTGCTAAGTTCCAAAGTATCCTAACACTTGGTGGGGCTCTTCAGCCATACCCTCATCCTTGCCTGCTGTCTTGTAAAGCTCAGAGCCAGTGATCAGGTTCAATGGACACCCACCAGGTTGCAGGACTACCAGCCCTGAGCTGTGAACATTACTTGGTTGATTCAGAGTCAGAGAATGTGGAGGAGGGGCAAAGAAAGTGCTACACAACTGTCAATAAGACACTCTTTCTCCCTGGAAAGCTATCTCAGTAGTCTCTTGAGTCCACTCTTGTTGTCCACCAATTGTCTTAGTCCATGTAATGGAGGTATGTAGATGTGTCAATGTGGCTTCTTCCCTTGCAAGGCTACCTGAGCAATCCTTTGGTCCTCTCTTGAGCCAGAAGTTCAATAGAGTCTTATCCTGCTCAAGGACTGCCAGTAGCAATAGACTCCACTCTGGTTGCCTAGAACATCCTTCTCTCACCAGGATATCTGAACACAATCCAAAGCCATCACCTGCCATAGAGATAGATCATTGCATTTGGGAAGACCATCCAAGCAATCTTGTTTGCCCTTCCAGGGAGATACTTTGAGTATGTTGCCTACCAAGTATATATGTCAGCACTCATTGTTGGGAATGGCATTCTGTGCATTCACTGTAAGACCTATGGGCAAATTGTAAGACCCTAAGGGCAAGTCTTCCCAGGGAGTTTAGCTCCTCAGCATGGGTCAAACCCCCCATGACACTGACACTGGTACCCCGACCATATAGCTCAGTGGTTAGAGCACCTGGTATACAACTAGGAGGTTGTTGGTTCAATCCCAGCTCTGGTCGCATTTTCGTAACAGATGGAATGTTGTCAGTTAAATCACGGTCATGGTTAACACAGTCATATATGTCGGTATCAAGATCTGGATCAATTGCAGAAATGCTTCCAGAATCAGCATTCATGCTGCTACCCTCAATTCCAACACCTGCCAATGTTGATAGAGAGGAGGATGAAACACTGGGACCTGGGGTGGGTGAAATGAAAGCACCATAATTATGTTACGAAAATGTGACCAGAGCTGGGATTGAACCAGTGACCTCCTAGTTGTATACCAGATGCTCTAACCACTGAGCTATATGGTCGGAGTACCAGTGTCAGTGTCATGGGGGGTTTGACCCATGCTGAGGAGCTAAACTCCCTGGGAAGACTTTGTTGCAGTTATGCTTGCGCTCTCAGCGCATTTTAAGTAGTTTACCTTATTTAGGATGTCAGCCACAATGTGGCTGAATGTTTGCATATGTTTCTCTCGCTTCGTACTTAATGTCGGAGTTCACTGTCGTCTTCCTTACTTTCTGACAGTGGACTCCAGGTGTGTACTGTAGCTTCGCTCCAATGCTTAGTTTCTGACAGTGGACTCCAGCTGAGTGAATCCAGCTGTTTAACAGGTTATGAGCCCTGAGCTCTGAATTGCCCTTATTCAGTCTTCCTTGCAACTTCAAAATTTTCCACCATGTGTTCAACTCGCCCCCTCGCTCTCCACCCTTATGCCTCTGGCGACTCGTCGATGGCAAGGAACTCCGTCCTTCCACAGCTGGAACTGAGCAGACTGCCTGGGACGTGAAGCAGGACAAGGCTGCAGGCGAGCTGATGCTCAACATTGGACCTGACCAGCGAGTTCACATTCGCGCTGACCAGGATGACCCCACTGCAGCTTGGGCAGCCCTCAAAAAGGTGTTCGTGCAGCAGAAGGCAAGCAGCCGGTTCGTCACATACAATGAGTTCTTCAGCATCAGGAAGCGCGCTGACAAGTCCCTGCCTGCTCTGGCAGCGAGAGTCGAGGAGTCTATGCTCCGAATGCAGGACCTTCGCTCAGACGCATTCAGCATGAAGACTCTGGATGCGGAATTGACATGCATGGCTATGATCTGTGCCCTGGGACCAGACTATTCGCACTTTGTATCCTCACTGGCTCTCCTCATGGACCTTGACAAAGACAAGGTGAAGGCTGCGTCGACGCCCTCACTCTGACGCTGCTGCATCCACTCCGGCTGGCTCAGCCCTCTCGGCCTCGTCCTCCCGCTGTCCTTGTCCACCGAATACACTGTGCTCGTTCTGTGACCAACCCGGGCACTGCCAATGCAGGTGCTATTTCCGCCAGCGCGCAAAGCAGTACTACCAGCGAAACAAGGACAAGAAGCCCAACCAGGCGCAACCTCAGGCGGGCAGCACAGAAGTCATCGAGCACACTGGAAATGCGAGTCTCCGGTCCAGTGACCCCACTGACCCATTCTCTCCGCTGACCATGATTGGAATGCAGACTCGGGCGCCACTGCTCATATGATGTCCCATCGACACTGGTTGCGCAATTACACCCCGAAACACGTCCCCATCAAGCTCGCAGACAAGTTGGATCAGTGGTGTTTCGACCAGTGATGAATGGAAAGAGCTGTCGAGCGGTCGAGTTCACGAATGTCTTGCATGTGCCTGACTTGCGCAATAACCTTCTCGCTGTTTTATATCTCACTCGCAAAGCTTCGTTTGTCGTCCATATCAATGCCACCGATATCATGTTCTCTCGCCCGCCTGGCCAACCACTGTTCATTGCGTCTATCAATGGCACCAATGCAGCTTTTCTGGATGGCACTCGTGCACGCCGCCACTTCGGCTCCACTCAACTTGTCACTGTGGCACCACAGATTCGCTCATCACAACACAGTGGACATCAAATTGCTTTCTGAGTGCAACTTGGTCACTGGCTTGAAGCTCAAAAGCAAATCATTGCCTGATTCCATTTGTGAGCCATGTCTGGCTGGCAAGATGCATGCGAATCCATTCTGTTCCTCACAGACCCGCACCTCTCGCCCACTTGAGCTTGTACACTCTGACGTTCACCATGTTCTGTATGCGTCTTTCTCTGGCTATTGATACTGGGTCACCTTCATCGACAATTACTCGTGCTATCGCTTCGTGCTGCCTATTCATGCTAAATCGGATGTCTTTGATGCATTCAAACAGTTCAAGGCATTTGCTGAGAACCAGACCGAGCAAAAGATCAAGACTCTCTGGGACGACAAGGGTGGAGAGTATATGAGTAACGCAATGCTCAAATTCACCAACGAGTGTGGCATCAAGTGCCAACACACGGTGCATGCATGTCCTCAGCAGAACGGAGTTGCAGAGTGGGCCAATCGAGTGCTCTCGGAGTGCATCACTGCCATGCTGCATGAGACTGGACTGGCCATGTCATTTTGGGGTGAAGCATGTGTGGAATAGATGCCCAACAGCTGCTGTGGACGACGCAACGCCATTCGAGCTATGGCATGGACACAAACCGGATGTTTCCCACCTCTGGGTGTGGGGGTCGACCGCCTATGTGCACATACAGAAGGACAAACGCAAAGCGCTGTGCCCTCACTATCGGAAGTGCGTGTTTATTGGCTATCCCAATGGCTACAAAGGTTGGAAATTCTATGATCCGACTATGAAGCACACAGTGATCTCAGAGCGCGCTGACTTTCATGAGTGACTTGCACCATCGCTGTCCACCGCCCCAGTTATCTTGTTACCAGGTGTCCCACCTTCCACCCCATACATCCCGCCTCTGGATGATGTTGCAGATGATGCAGACGAGGAGACTCCTGGAGTTCTCCATCCTGGGGGGGCACCTGTTCCTGATGATGAGCAGGATGTCGACTCCAACACGCCCATCACAGCCCCACAGCCATTGCCTGACGCACCAGTTACCCCACCTGCGCTGAACCCATTTCCTGATGCACCTGAGCCAGCAGCGAGCCCATCTGCCTCGCAGAAATCGTCAACGACCACAAGATTGGTGGATACTCAGTCCAGCACAGCAGACAGATCCGATCGAGGACGATTCAGACAGTGAGGATGAGGAAGTGGACATTGCGCAGTGTTTTGCTGCCAGTACACCACACCCTAGATCGCTCAAAGAGGCCCTGAAGCGTGAGGATGCAGAGGAATGGAGACAGGCCGCCCTCGACGAGCTTGCCGCACACAAGACCAATGGCACATGGACACTCGTCCCTTGGCCGCACAACCGACCAGTCATAGGCTCAAAGTGGGTCTTCACAAAGAAATATCTATCGTGCTGATGGCTTGTTCGAGAGGTACCGACGTGTATATGGAGCAGCCAGAGGGATTCTCTGAGGGAGACCCGAAGGAGATGGTCTGTCTACTGCAGAAAGCGCTGTATGGCACCAAACAGGGCGGAAATCGATGGAATCACAAGATGTGTACCACTCTTCAGTCGCTCGGCTTCACCCAGACCTACTCTGATGCAGCAGTCTATATCTATACTCGAAGTGATGTCCAGATCATTCTGCCAGTCTTTGTCGATGATATGACATACGCGTCCAAATCACTCGAAGGGATCAAGCAGGCCATCGCAGATCTGGGCAAGCACTTCAAACTGTGCGACCTGGGCCTGACATCGGAGATTCTTGGCATTAAGATAGATCGGGACCACTCCAAGCGCTCATTGATGATCTCTCAGCGTCAGTACTGCGTCGATATGCTCGCTTGTTTCACCATGGCAGATAGCAAACCAGTCTCCACTCCAATGGACCCCAGCCTGTGCCTCTCACGTGATCAGAGTCCTCGAAATGCTGAGGAGCAAGCATTCATGCAATCCATCGACTATGGAGGGGCCATTGGCTCGCTCCAATACGTCTCATACACTACTCACCCAGACATCGCGTCATTCACTTCCAACCCTGGTGTCACTCATTGGAATGTGATCAAGCACTTATTCCACTACATCAAGGGCACCATGAGCTTCGGCATCACCTACTCCCCAGATCTGTCCTCATCCGAGCTCTTCTCCACTTTCTCGGATGCGAACCATGGCAGTTGCAAGGACACCGGACGGTCTACTGGTGCATTTGTAGTCAAGATTGGCACTGGTGTTGTAGCTTGGATGTCAAAGCGCCAGCCCATCATCGCACTGTCTACCACGGAGGCCGAGTATGTCGCTGCATGCGAGGCTGGCAAGGAGATCGTCTGGATGCGCAAGCTACTGCAGGAGTTGGGATTCGAGGTGAAAGGACCGTCCACACTGCACATGGACAACCAGTCTGCGATCCAGGTGGCAAAGCACCCGGAGCATCATGGGCGGATGAAGCATCTCGATCTCCGGTGGTACTGGTTGCGAGACGTAGTTGATAAAGGCATTATTTCTCCCCATTTCGTCCCTACTGCACAAATGCCTGCTGACCTTCTGACAAAGGCATTACCTAGGCTCAAGGTTGAGCAATTTTGTTCTATGATCAGACTTCGAAGCATTCATTACGCTTAGCTCCCATTTCACAGAGATGCGCAATCAGGGGGGAGTGTTGCAGTTATGCTTGCACTCTCAGCGTATTTTAAGTAGTTTACCTTATTTAGGATGTCAGCCACAATGTGGCTGAATGTTTGCATATGTTTCTCTCGCTTCATACTTAATGTCGAAGTTCACTGTCGTCTTCCTTACTTTCTGACAGTGGACTCCAGGTGTGTACTGTAGCTTCGCTCCAATGCTTAGTTTCTGACAGTGGACTCCAGCTGAGTGAATCCAGCTGTTTAACAGATCCCACCTTCCATATGATTCCATAGTGTTCTATGCTTATGTATCCTTCACTATTTATACTGGCTGCTTTGTACTTGTACTGTATTCTCGATCTGCACAATTCAGCATAACCTTGAGTCACTCTTAGTCCCTTTGTCCCTCACCACCTCCTTGGCATCCTCAGTCCCCTAACCATCCTTCTGGACATATAGCCTTAGTCTGTCCTCACAGACATATAGCCCTCTTGTCCCTTCATCTCTTTTGAGCTGGGTCATACCTCTTTGTGAGTGTCCTACTCATTGGGTAAGTCTTTGCATGATCACTTGAGGTGCACCCTGTGTAACATTGGCAAGTTTGCCTTAACCTTTTGCTTGGATCATTCACTGATGTCTTGCAGCACATTCCACAGGTTTGGCAGCTGGTCCCTAGCAAGAGGTCAATACACCTGGATGCTCTTGTCACGTCTACCTCAACTTCTGGGTTGTCCAGCTTATCTTGAGTTCCCTTAGGTGAGTTCATCTCAACTTTTCACTTGGACCTCTTGCTGACCTGTTTGGCCACTTCTAGCAGCTTCTTCAGCCACTTCCTGCATTAGCAAACTATGGGTGGCTGTGGCCAGACTGGACCAGACTGGACAGTACTCTAGCTCTCCTGGAAAGATGGGTGTCTGTCCAGCTTCTGTGCAGACTGCATAGACTGGACAGACTGGACAGACTTACTCTGCCTTGTCCAGACTCTCTAGATCTACCCAGACTGGACAGACTCACCCAACTCTGTCCAGACTGTCCAGAATCCTCTACTCTGCCTAGACTGGACAGACTACATATAACAGATATAAAACAAACTTTTCTTATATTGACTTTCCCACAAATTTGACAAATGATTACATAATATTGATTACATAATGATACATGTGATAAGTATATATAATATTAATTACAATCTACAAAAACATTAGTTAATAATTATGTCAACATATGATTACATAAGCTTACCAAATGAGGATGACGAGGATGACATCATCAGTGCTGACTAAGAGGATGAGTAAGCAATGAGTAATGGCAGTGATGAGATAAGCAATAAGTGGTGATAATAAAGAGTGGTAATTGTGAATGGTAGGACATGATGGAAATCAAGAAGAAAGAGAGGGTGAGAAAGTCTTTTTATATATGGTTGGTGGTGCAAATAGTGACAAATAGTGTGGTGGTTGGACTTATGTGCTTTTCAAAACCAAGTGTGGGAAATTCTTACTTTACAAGGTATACTACACAATATAGTCCGCTTTTTGTACACTTTTGCTATACTTCTCACTACACTCAACCACTACACAGTTTGGTACACTTTGGTACACTTTTACTACTCTTTCTGGTACATTTTTGTGCGCTTTTTGGTACACTTTTGTACACTTCTTGATACACTTTTTGATACACTTTTACTACAATTTCTGGTTCATTTTTGTACGCTTTTTGGTACACTCTTGGTACACTTTTGTACACTTTTTCATCTTTCTAACCTAATCTAACCTAACTTTGCCTGTCCTAACCCTGATAATACTAACCTAATCTAACCTAGCCTTGCCTATCCTAACCCAACAATTCTAATCTGATCTATCCTAACCTTATCTGTCCTAACCCTAATAATCCTAACCTAACTGAATCTAATCTAGTCTGTTCTAATCTTGAGGATCCTAATCTAACCTAGTCTATCCTAACTTTCATATCCCAACCTAATCTGTTCTAATCTTGTCTACTAAGCCTGTTTAATTCTGATAATCCTAACCTATTCTATTCTAACCTTGTCTATTCTGAAACTAATAATCCTATCCTAACCTAATATAATCTAATCTTGTTTGTCTTAGTCCTAATAAATCTGTCCTAGTCTTACTTATCGTAACTTCAATAATTGTCATGTATTCTATCTTAACCTGGTCTATCTCTTGTCTTATGTACATTTTTTACTACACTTTATTACACTTCTTTGATATACCTTTGTATCATTTTGAGATTATCAAGATTGGAATAATTAAGATATATTAGATTGGGATTAGGTTAGGTTAGATTAGGTTAGGTTAGATTGGATCAGGATTATTAGGATTCAAATAAACAAATTAGAATAGATTTGGTTAGAAAACATAGATTAGATTAGGTTAGGATTGTCAGGATAGAATAGGCTTAGGCAAACAAGATTAAGATAGATTAGGTTAATTATCAAGGTTAGGACAGACTAGGTTAGATTAGATTAGATTAGGATGATCAAGATTAAAACAAACAAGGCTAGGCTATAGATTAGGTTAGGATTATCAAGGTTACAGACTAGGTTAGGATAGATTAGGTTAGGATTATCAGGGTTAGGACAGATTAGGTTAGATTAGGTTAGGTTAGGATTATTAGAGTTAGGACAGATTAGGTTAGGTTATATTAGGTTAGGATTATCAAGGTTAGGACAGACTAGGTTAGATTAGGTTAGGATTATCAGGGTTAGGATAGACTAGGTCAGATTAGGATTAAACAGATTAGAACAGACAAGGTTAGGATAGACAAGGTTAGGTTGATTAGGTTAGGATTATTAGGATTAGGTTAGACTAGGTTAGGTTAGATTAGATAAAGTTATCTGTCCAATCTGGACAGATATTCAATGTACTGGACAGCTTCTACAGCTCTTAGGCTCTCTAGTCTGACAGTCAGCACAGACTTGCTTGTCTGGACAGTCTGGACAGATTGACTTGTGTCTGGACAGTCTGTGGGGTCTGTGAGGTCTGTGGGATCTGTGAAGCTGGGAGTCTGTGAATACTGTGTTGTCTGTGTTGTCTGTAGGATCTGGAGCTGCTGGGATCAAAACTCCAGTTTTGCTGATGTGTGGTTACCATCACTGCTAGATGCAGTCAGCATGTTTGACTCAGTAGCAGTGGCACCAATGGTAATATGGTGAGCTCTGCTTAACCACTTGCTTTGACTGCTCACTGCCATATCCCAGCCCCTTAGTTAGCTTTGGATGTTCTCCTAGGTCACTGATGACCTGTGCACCTGTGGATGGTACTCATGTACCCATGGACAATACCTGTGTACTTTAAGACCCATGGGTTGATGAATATTGGTATTGTGTGGGTAGGGTATGGGTTGGTGTGGGGATACCCACAAGTTTACCTGTGCAGTTCCCTAGTAGACATGCTGTCCATGTGGGTCATGCTTGTATGTCACATGCATTGGGTGCATGCTGTTGTACTTAGGCCATGGCTTGGGCCCTGAGCCCCAAGACTTTGATAGCTTCAGGTGGCTCAGGGCTTGGCTTGGCAGTTTTGAAGACCTGCCAGTGAGCCCCCCAAAGCTGGGCCTGAGCTGGAGTAATCATGTGGGTGTAATAACCTCTGACCATCTGGCTTGACCTCAGTACTAATGGGCAGAGCAGCATGTGTACACTTGTGCTAGGTGTTCATTGGTCAGCACAAACCCATTGGCAAACTCACCAGAAGGTCCCAGTGGAGACCAATCCCCTAGGAGGCTGACTTCAAGTTGTACACATACTTACTTACAGTGACTCTATACTAGTAGTCCATCACTAGAGTAGTACTACCAACCACACTCCAAGTTAGTACTACTATATGTCCTTACTGAGCACTCTGCCAGTGGCACCAGCAGGGCTTGGCTGTGGTAGCCTGGGAGAGCCAGTCAGATGATCTAGACCTGGGATATGCTAGGACTATATGACTTAGCTTGTCTGTTGGAGACAATATTGGAATGGAATGTAATAGGTGCTTAGTATACTGTGACAGCCCGATGACAGTACTCCAGACTAGGACAAATTAGATCTTAGCTAGGTCAGGCTAAGGTCCTGTCATTGGCTGTCAGTGAGTTAGCTGGTTTGCTGATGAACAAGCTTGATGACAAGAGAGCTTGTGAGGGTCTTTGAGGTAGGAGATGTTTTTGTGATCTGTGAGGATGGTAACAGAGTGGAAAGTGCCTTGGAGGTATTGGTGCCATTCCTGAAGGGTGTTACGATTTACTCTCCGTACTCCCACGTCTTTTTCCTTTCCATCTGTTGTCCTCGCCGCTCCCCCGTCTTTGGTATGCTTTACTACGATTACGAACATTTCTTCATCATCGCGGGCTTACCTATGACGTACATCTGCTCTCTTTAGTCATACTTGTTTACCCATCGTCCGACCCGACTCGGACTCCTTACATATCTTCGACCCTAGGGAGTCATTCTTACTTACGCCATGTCCGACTCAACTCGGACTTTGTCATCTCTTTTACGATTGTTCTATTGCCTTCCATACGATTCCTTGCTGCGCGTTCCATCGTATATAAGGACAATCCCTCTTGTATTTCTCCTCATTCTCGATCTGCGCAATTCAGCGTATTCTTGGATCCTCCCAGTCCTAAGTCTCTTAGTCCGCTCTCAAGCGTGGTCCTCAGTCCCTTAGCCCGCTCTCGAGCGTATAGTCCTCTAGTCGTTCTTTTGAACGTATAGTCTTCGTCCTCTTCGGCTGAGTTGTACCTCTTCGTGAGCGTCCTGCCGTCGAGTCTCTGTCCGATCCCTCAGGGTACGCCTAGCGTAACAAAGGGCAAGGATAACAAGCTAAGAGTTCCTGATCATAGATATTGTAGTTCTGTTCTGCAGGACTGAAAGTTTTGGAGAAATATGCACAGTGATGGAGATTGCCTTTGGAATAGGTCTGGAGAAGGACAGCACTGGCAGCAAGGAGAGAAGCATTGGTCACGATAGAAGGACTGGGGAAGAGGAAAACCATATTTTCAGAGTATCAAAGGCTCATTGTTGGAGGGGTGTCCATTGTTAGAGTTTTCCTTTCCGTGTGAGGAGAGTGAGAGGAGCAACAAGGTCTAAGAATCCCAGGATGAACTTGTGATAGAAATTTGCAAACTCTAAGAAAGAGCAGATACCTTTGACAGAAGCAGGAGGTTCCTAGTCCTTGATTACTTTGAGTTGGTGGGGTCTATCTGAACATGTCTTTGACTAATGATGAGTCCAAGGTATTCCATCTGGGGAACATCAAAAGAGCATTTGGAGATCTTAAGGGAGAGGCCATGTTCACAGAGTTGGAGGAGTATTTGTTTTGTTCTGGTGTGATGGAGTTCTAAGTCATCTTTGGTATGAATGCTGATGTCATCCATATAAATTATCAAATCAATGAAGATATGATTCATGAATGCCTGGAACATCAGAGGAGCATTGTTAAATCTGCAGAACATAACAGTTGGTTCAAAAAGTCCCAATGGGGTGATGAAGGTGGCTTTCTATTGATCTTCTTCATAGAGATGAATGTTGTTATACTCCCAATGAACATCAAACTTGGTACACAGGACGAAGTCCTTCATGTCATTGATGAGTTCAGTGATGAGGGGGAGGGGGTAAGCATTGTGAACAGTATGTGAATTCAGATACCAATAATCCTGACACAGGTGAAGAGTATCATCCTTTTTGGGTATGAAGAAGAAGGGGGAAGCTTGGGGAGATTTCAAGAGGATGATTCAACCAGTCTTGAGGTCTTCTTCAATGAAATTTCAACAGGCTTCATGTTTGGCAGGGTTAAGAGGATAAATCTTGGTAATCTTTGGAATGAAGGACAGTTTCAGTTCAATGGTATGGTCAAAAGAATGATGGAGAGGTAAGATGCTGAACATTTTCAAGAAGATGTCAGCAAACTCCTTGTACCAGAAAGGGACTTCTTGTTCATTGGGTTTCTCCTGTTGAGCTAACTGGGTTGAAAGGGTAATTTTACCAAGATGTTGTAGATACTGATCTGCTTCAACATCCTTCTAAGGTGGACTCTCACTAAGAGGTACCACAGCATCCTGGAGAGTAAGGGTGTTGACTATCCAGTCAATGAGGGGATTTCTTTTCTTCAACCAAGTCATTCTAAGATGATACAAGGAAACCAAGGGAGGTGATGAGGAAAGTTACTTTGTCTGAAGCATTGGGGAAGATTACATTGGCAGAGATGGTATATTTGATCGTTCCTTACTGGTTAGAAGTTCCATTGACATTGTATATAGTGAGCAGTTGAGGAAGTTGTTGGATGGTAGAATAGAGATGTGTGTTATGATTGTCCACTTGTTTCCCCATGTCTTTTCCCTTTCCATCCTTTGTCCTTCATGCTCTCCCATATTCAGGATCTTCTACTACACCTATGAACACTTCCTTATTGTTGCAGGTGGTCCTCTGATTTACATACAATATCTATTGTCATAGCTGCTTACCTCTTTGGCCCAATGATGTCTTCCTCACTTACTCTTTTCTCTGTTCCATTGGACCCCTTACTCATTGCTTACTCTTCACTCTGATTTCCATTGGATTCCTTAACCTTCTATTACTTCTGTACTTTTGTCTATTTAAATTGCTGTGTTGTATCCATGTAGACCATTCTCAATCTATGCAATATATGTGTTCTCTTGAGTCCTCATAGTCCCTCAGTCCCTCATCGACCTACCTGGTCTCCTTAGTCCTAGTCTGTTCAATCCCCTTGAACATATAGCCTTAGTCTGTCCACCTGGATGTATAGCCCTTGTTCCTCGTTGTGCTGAGTTGTACCTCTTCGTGAGTGTCCTGCTTGACGACTCAAGTCTTAGTCCACTCCCTCGAGACGCATTCCACATAACAATGTGGGATGAGGGAGGTATCAATGAAGTTACTCATTGCTCTACAGTCAATGAGAGTAGTAGTGTTGATGCTTTTGGATCCAGTTTGTATGTGAACAGGGAGACACATGGTTCATTCATTGGATAATCCTACAAGTACAGTGGATATGTCTAGGGAAGGAGACATTGTTACTTTTTCCCTTACTGAAAACCCAATGTTGGGTCTTCCTTGGAGGTGTCATCAAAGCAGAGCTTAAGAGTTTGTAGGGTTTCACCCTCATCTTTTCCTGAGGAGCAAAGACTGTTGACATAGGCCTCAAGAGCTGAAGGAGGGGATTTAACAGGAGGAGAGGGGGTAGTTGGCAGAGCAGGAGATGTGTTGGTGCTTTGAATATGCTGAGGATTCCTAAAGGGATTGGTTGAGGTATGAGGAGTTTGACTAGTGGAGAGGGAAGAGAAGGTTAGCATTGTTGTGTGTTATGGTCTTTTTTCTGGCAGCAGAGACAGAGGCCTTCTCTAAAGCATCTGACACATTCAGCTGGTGTGAGTTCAGATGTCCATGGTGTTAGGGTCTGGAGTGGAGGAGCAAGAGGTAAATGAAGAGAGAGTTCATCCTTTACAAAGAGTAGTGATCTGAGCCTTTTGGGCATGGAAGGTCTTCACCTTTTTGATCCATTCTGTGATGGTAGTGGGGATGGTGGTCATGGAGAGCATCATGATGGTGATTTGTTGGTCCAGCCCTAGGGAGAACTGGTCAATGAGAGTATTGGCATCAGTAATCCCTGCTTTTACAGTGAGATTTTGGAAATCAGTGATATACTTTGGAAGCTGTCATCAGATTCCTCATCAGGGCATTTGAAGGACTTGCCATATCCTGTGTTCCCACCCCAGTCCTCTGGACCATCTCCACTCTGAACTCCGGTGTGATCTTATCACAGATGCACCTTGTACATATCAGACATATCTCCATTTCCCTTTTTGTACATCCTTGTTCTGTTTATGGTAACTCTGTTTCCTCTTTCCCCTTTCATCTTAGTTCAGCTCTTAGACTTCCTCCACAGCTGTGTCTCCTACATGTGCACAGCTCCACAGTTCCTTTTGATTTGTGATCCTCTACTTACCAATCTCTGTTAGTAATCCGACTCTGGACCTTTGTATATAAACTCTGTACCCTCTGTTTGTAACCTCAGTTTGTATATCAACAATAGTCACTTCTCTTCTCACTCCTCAGATTCTGTTCTGATTGTCAACTCTGTCCTCCAAAATACCTAGGACCCAGTTTGTACAAGGGTGCAGTGTGCCACCTGCATCACTGAAGCCGAAGTCCTTTCCCTTCTGACAATTCCACCTTTTGTCTCGTCCCCCTTTGCACCTCCAACTGACCAGAGTCTAGCAGAGAAGACTGGACTTGACAGACTTCTGGATCAGCTTGGTGAGCTCAAGACAGGCAGTTACTTTGGTGTTGAAGGGATAGAACATAGACTTGAAGTTTGTGGTGAATTTGTTAAAGGTTTTCTCAGAGGCTTTGATATTGGAGTCAGCCATGTGATCATACCACATTTCTAAGAAAGAGACTCCTCATCCCTTACCCATTTATTGAGGGTGGTCATGATTTTGATCTCATTGGTGGAGTAGAAAGTGGCATTGATAGCAAAGTAGCCCTTCATGGCTTTGATTCATCAAATGGCATCAGTGGGTTCTCTGGAGAAGTCAGCTAGGAGGGTGGCCTAAGTCCTGACATGATGATGGGTGTGGATGGTTGGGGTGGGGCTGGGGGTGCTGAGGTCATAGGGCCTAGGAAAAGGGTAATGACTAGGATCACTAGGAGGGGTGTTTGAGCTGGAGACATTATGGGTGTATGGCCAGGGGTGCTCAAATGCTGTGAAGCAAAGAGCCTGTGACAGTGTCATGGAATGGGGGGAAAAGGTTGTCAAACTCTAGAGGAGGTAGGAGACTTAGTATCCACACTACCTCAGATTCACCTGAATTGGTATATGTGGAGTCCAGATCCTTCATACAGTTGGTCATGTGCTCTGCATCTTCTGGAAGCACTTGGAAGTCTGTATACTCCAGATGATACTCCAGGTTGACTAGCTGGAAGTCCTCCTGAAACAGAATGGATGTGTACATAGATTTCCATCATGAGTTGGCAGAGGATAGGAATGAATGATCTAGGCAAGTTCATTACTTGGAGAAAGGAAAAAGGATAAAGTCATCTCTTTGTGTCAATGTAGTGGGATCATACTTGTTGGTCCATTCTATGTTATTCATGGCATGGACAGTGGTCCACATAGACAATTTCCAAGAAAGAATAGAGATTGTTTCTCAACAACACACTTAATATGTCTGCAAAGAGCCTCAAGCTCTACTAGTACCTTAGATCAAGTAGTATGCATTGAGGATGTCAAGTGACTGTAATATTTGCAAACCAATCTAGACAGGGCTCATAACCTAATGAGAGTGGGGAGACTATAATAGTGGATATTGGACACTAGCACCAATACCATTCTTATTTTGAGCACAGCAATAAAGGGATGGTACACAGTGTGAGACTCACTGTACCAGTGAGTTTGACTTGGTAGGGAGTATCAGTACCCTAGATGGGCAGTGTGATGCATCTGCAAGAGACATTGCCTTCTCCATTTCTATAAGATAAGATAAAGTTTATGGAGAATTATTGTATCCTCAAATGAGGTAATGGAGGAAATGAAGTTAGGGAAACTCTATTGAGTGAGTTACAAAATTGAGTACACTACATGCTATTTATATAGTTTGAACTCCAAACATAAGTCATATTGAGTCAGGCTGACTCAGATCAACTCATATTGACTCATAACCAATCATATGATCTGGTTGTGACTTATAGTGACTCATGCTGGGTTATCATGGCTCATAATTATTGTAGGACATTCCTGCATGACATCATGCACAGCCATATAACTCACAATGAGTTATCTCTTGAAAATCTCTAACAAACTATCAAGTTCATTAGGTTATAATATCTAATGGGGATCCTACTAGTTAGTCCTAGTTGGACCAATGTATTAGTCCAATAGTCAGTCAAGTTCTATTCTGAAATTATCTTCAGAATACTAGATTAACAATATCACCATCAGATTACTTTAGTAGGTTAATCTGTAGTCTTATGGTGATATCCAGACTAAGATTGGAATTACATTGGAATACCAGAACACCAGATTACTAGAATTCTTTAGTATGGATTCCTATTGGATGTTAGCAAGAGGATCAACATCCTATATGATGACAAACAAAGCATTTGTTGTTTTTCATGTGTTCAGTGTTATGATTCTTTCCCTTTGTTCACATATACTCATCCTGTCTTGTCTTCACCCCATTCACTCTCCCATCTTTGGCATGTTCTTTTATGAATATGTTCACATTCTTATCATTGTGAGTGATCACCATGTAAGCATCCATTCTCTTTAGTCTTTCCCTTTGCTCTTCTTTTAGTCATCTCTTTGTTCTCTTTACAGACAGCCTTCTCCACAGCAGTGTCTGTCATTGCTGCTTAGTATTTCCACCTTCCCTCACCTTCCATAGTGTTCTACACTTATGTGTTCTCCACTACTTATACTAGCTGTACTGTACTTGTACTATATTCTTGATCTGTGTAATCTAGTGTATTCTTGAGTCACTCTCAGTCTCTGACTCCTTCATCCACCTCCTTGATGTCCTCAGTCTTTAGTCTATCTCCTCAACATCCTTAGTCTTTAGTCCACCTTCTTGGTGTATAGTCTTAGCCCATCCTCTCAGATGTATAGTTCTCTTTGTCTCCTAGGGATGAGTTGTACCTCTTCATGAGTGTCCTACTCATAGGATAAATCTCAGAACAATTACTCAAGGTATGCCTTGCATAACACCCAGCATTCAAATGCCGCTGGCCCAGTACACATAGTATCTCCCACTTGAGCACCCCTCCTAACAGTCCCAGTCATTGCCCTTCCCTCAGCACCCATGATCCTTGCACTCCCAGCCCCACTCCAGCTGTCCACACCAGCTATCATGTCAGAACTCAAAGCAGCCCTCCCAGCCGACTTCTCTGGAGAACCCATTGATGTTGTTCAATGGATCAAAGCCATGAAGGGCTATTTCACCATCAATGCTACTCTTTATGCCACCAATGAGACCAAGATCATGACCACCCTTAACAAAATGAGCAAGGGATGTGGAGTCTCTTTCTCAGAAATGTGGTATGATTGGATGGCTGATGCAAACACCAAAACATCAGAGAAAACCTTCAATAAGTTCACCATGAACTTTGAGTCCATGTTCTACCCCTTCAGAACCTTACTGCCAAGGAAGGGATCACTGATGCCAACACCCTCATCAATCAATTCTCCCTTGGAATAGACCAACAATTCACCATGATGATCTTCTTAATGTCCACCATCCCCACCACTATTGCAGAATGGATTGAAAAGCCAAATCACTCCATGCTCAGAAAGCCTGGATCACTGCACTTCACAAAGGACATTGAGCTCCTTCACATTCACTCCTCACTCCTCCACTCCTGATCCAAATGCTATGGACATTGATGCCATTCATATCTCTAAGCTCACCCCAGCTGAACACATCAGATGCTTCAGAGAAGGCCTCTGTCTCCACTGCCAGAAGAAAGACCACAATGCCCAATAATGTCACACCTTCTCTTCCTCCTCCACTAGTCAAACCCCTTGCATCTTGATGAATCCGTTTAGGAATTCCCAACAGATTCAAAATACCAACATGCCTCCTGCTTCACCAGTTATCCCCTCTATCCCCACAGTCAAAACCCCCTCCACTCTTGAAATCTAGGTCAATAGCCTTCATACCTTAGGGAAGGATGAAGGCAAGATTTTACAAATGTTAAAACTCTGCTTTGATGACACTCCTAAGGAAGCCTCAACTTTGGGTTTTCAGCTCAGCCCCTCACTGTGTACAATGTTGATGGAACTCCCAATCATCAAGGAACAATCAAATGCACCATCTCTATCAACACAATCTTCCCCAATGCTTCTGACAAAGTTACTTTCCTTGTCACCTTCCTCAGTTCTCCTTGTGTCATCCTTGGAATAAAGAAATCCCCTTATCAACTGGACAGCCAACACCCTCACCCTCCAGGATGCTGTGGTACCTCTTTGTGAGAGTCCACCCTGGAAGGATTTTGAGACTGATCTATATCCACAATATCTCAGAAAGATCACACTGTCTACCCAAGTAGCCCAACAGGAGAAACCTCAAGAACAAGAAGTCTCCTCCTGGTGTAAAGAGTTTGCTGATGCCTTCTGAGAGAAAATGTTCTCCACCCTACCCCCCTGTCAAGTCCAGTCTTCTCCACTCTGCTCCAGTTGGTCAGAGATGTAAAGGGGGATGAGATGAAGGGGTGGAGTCATCAGAGGGGAAAGGACTTCAGCTTCAGCAATGCAGTTGGCATGCTGCACCCTTGTGAGAACTGGATCCTAGTATTTTGGAGGATGGAGTTGATGATCAGAATGGAATCCAAGGAGTGAGAAGAGAAGTGACTATGATTGATATACAAACTGAGAGTTACAAATGGAGGGTACAGAGTTTATATATGAAGTCCAGAGTTGGATTACTAATGGAGATTGGTAAGTATCAGATCAGTAAGCGGAGGACTAATCAAAGGTACTGTGGAGCTGTGCATGTGTAGGGAACACAGCCACAGAGGAAGTCTATGAGTGGAACTAAGACAAAAGGGGAAAGAGGAAATGGAGGAGACATAAACAGAACAAGGATGTACATAAAAGGAAATGGAGATAGGTCTGATATGTATGAGGTGTGTCTGTGATAAGATCACACTGGAGTTCTGAGTGGAGATGGTCTGGAGGACTGGAGTGGGATTGTGGGATATGACACCCCCCATCATTCCTTCAACCACACTATTGAATTAAAACCATCATTTGTCCCAAAGATCACAAAGATTTATCCCCTCAACCCAGCTGAACATGAAGCCTGTTACACTTTCATTGAGGAAAACCTTAAGACTAGTCATATTGTTCCCTTGAAATCACCTCAAGCTTTCCCATTCTTCTTCATGCCCAAAAAGGATAGTACTCTTTGTCCATGTTAGGACTACTGATATCTGAACTCACATACCATTCACAATGCATACTCTCTTCCCCTTATTACAGAACTCAGTGATGGTATGAAGGACTTCACCTTGTTTACAAAGTTTGACATTTGCTGGAGGTATAACAACATCTGTCTTTGAGAAGAAGATTAATGGAAAGCTGTGTGCATCACTCCCTTGGGTTTAACAATGCACCTCCCACATTTCAGGCTTTCATGAATCATATCTTTGTGGACTTAATTGCAGAACAATTATTCAAGATCTATATGGATGACATCAGCATCCACACAAAGGACAACTTGGAACTCCACCATGCCAGGACCAAGTGGATACTCCTCCAACTCTGGGAACATAGCCTTTCTCTCAAGACTTCCAAATGTTTTTTGATGTTCCCCAGATGGAATACCTCAGACTCATCATCAGTCAAGGACATATACAGATGGACTCCACCAAACTCAAGGCAATTAAAGATTGGGAACCCCCTACTTCTGTCAAGGGTATCTGTTCCTTCTTAGGATTTGTGAACTTCTATTACAAATTTATACCTGATTTCTCTGATCTCATTGCTCCCCTTACCCTGCTCACCCAGAAAGATGAACCCTGGCAATGGACACCTCTTCAACAATGAGCCTTCAACACTCTGAAGACATGGTTCTCCTCCTTTCCAGTCCTCACCTTTCCTGATGTATCTCAACCATTCTCTATCATGACCAACACTTCTCTCCTTGCCACTGGGGCTGTTCTTCTCCAGACTGATTCTAATGGTGACTTCCACCCCTGTGCATATTTCTCCAAGACCTTTAGCCCCACTAAATGAAACTATGACATCTATGATCATGAACTCCTAGCTGTTATCCTTGCCCTTCAGGAATGGCATCAATATCTCCAATACACTTCCTATTTTGTCACTGTTCTCACTGATCATAAAAATCTCTCCTACATATCTCAAAGACCCTCAAAAACTCTCTCATCAACAAGCTTGCTGGTCTCATTTCCTCTAGGACTTTGATCTCATCTGACAGGTCACTCCTGGCACTCATATGGTCCTTGCTGATGCTCTCTCTTGGAAAGATTCAGTTGATACCTCCCAGGACAATATCACCTCCTCTTGTTCTTCACACCCTACAGGGACTTCAGGATGGTACCCCTCTCTTCCCTCACTCTTTCCTACAGGACTGGTTGTTTGACAATGGTCACCTCTACTACTGACATTGGCTATATGTTCCCCCCACCTCCCACTCCCCTCTCTTGCATGCATTACATGACTCACCTACTATCAGTCATATGGGTTTCTTTCACACTAAAGCCCTCCTTGAACAGGACTTCTGGTAGTTAGGCCTCTCCACTTTTGTCAAGAACTTCATCACTGGTTGCACTCTTTGCCAGCAGTCCAAAGTCAATACACACCCCACCACTCCTCCTCTCACCCCCATTCCTTCATCTACCTCACTCCCATTTTGACAGCTCTCCATGGACCTGATCACAGACCTCCCTCTTTCCTCTAGGTTTGATTCCTTTCTGGTCATGGTCAACCACAGCCTTATGAAGGGAGTAATTCTTATCCCTTGCATGAAAACCATGATGCTGCAGGAGTTGCTCAACTATTTTTCAACCATGTGTTCAAACAGTTCAGTCTCCATGACTCCATCATCTCTGATCAAGGCCCACAGTTTGCCTCTGCATTCACTTGAGAACTAGCTTGTCTTCTCCACTATGATGTCCATCTCTCCACCACTTATCATCCTCAGATAGACAGACAAACCAAATGAGCAAATCAAGAGATTGAGACCTATGTACTTATGTATCTTTTGCACCAACCAACTGAACATGTGGTCCTCATTCATCACAACCACTGAGTTCCACCACAACTCCTTGCCTCACTCCTCCACTAAGTGTCTCCCTTCTCACTCATGCTTGGATATGAACCTCATGCCTACCCTCCTCTAAGGAATACTTTCCTTCCTGCTCTCACCAACCAACTTTCCCACCTGGAAGAATCTAGAAAGGAAGCCTTGGCAGCACATGAGTCTGCTCATCACCTTATGTCAACACATAACTCAGAAGTTTTCCCTTTGGAAGGTCAGAGAAAAGGTCTGGCTGGAAGCAATCAATCTCCACATCCTTTACCCTTCCAGGAAACTCACTTCCAAACACCTAGGATCTTTTGAGATCACACAGGTACTATCCCTGCTCACCTACCACCTTCATCTTCCATCCACACAGAAGATTCACAATGTATTCCATGACTCTTCTATCTCCTTATCACTCCACTGAAGCACATGGTCCATCATTCCCTGCTCCACCCCCAGATATTATAGATAGTGAAGAAGAATATGAGGTAGATGGCATTCTCTCACACAAGAGTCCCCCTGGCTGCTATCAGTACCTAACTGCATGGAAGGGTTACTCTGCATCAGAAAATATGTGGAAACCCAAGAGTAATCTCTGTCATACTTGCTCTATCCTTACCCAATATAAAAAGACCCATTCCCTCTGCTAACCATTCTATGTCCATAGTTTTCCTTCACATGTCCTTTTTTTTTTTTCTTTGTCACTTTCCTTCCCCTTTTACAATATGCCTTCCAAACATTCTCCCCAGTCTCCTTCTTCATCCCTTGCAATCTGTCATATCCATTTCTTCTCCTTCAATACACTCTTGTCCTGTGCAGCCTACCTTTCTTCCTGCTTCCTCTATCAACATGCTTTATGCTAGCATCCTCACAAATCCTGCCATCATCCATGCCCTTGAAAATGATCCATTATGTGAGGAGGATGAGATCTTGCAAGAGCTAGTGCACCTTTTTTTCAATATTTCTTACATTCAAACCTTTCATTTCCAATCTGCCCCTTCTGACTTACCCTCTGATTTTGGTGTTCCTCTTCACCTTTTGATCAACTAAGTTCCTGAATGTGTTCCTTTCCTACTCCACCTTCAGGGCTTTCATGTCTTTGTTGCATGCCTCAACCCTGACCTTATTTACCCAACCTTTCATCATGTATACCTTTCAATGCCCATGGATACTCACAACCACTATTTCATTTCTTTGACTGCCATACCATCTTCCCCTCCTCCATTGCTAATTCAGTTCCCACCTTCTCCACCCCCTCTTCTCACTTGTATTAGCTCTCCCTCCATCACTCCACCATCTCCTCCTGCACCACTATGCTCAGCTGATGGTTACCACTTAGACCAGTCAGTTATCAACCAGAACTGAGATGTCCTCTGTTACCATACCCTTGCAAACAGCCAACAGATTCTCTCCTCAGTGATCCAAACAGTGGATTCCCCTCTGGTATATCTACCAGCCACCCCTTGTACATGCCACTTCCACTGCAATTTGCTGGGTCATTATCAGGAGGACTGCCCTGACTACCACTGCTTGTCTTGTCATGTCCTCACCCCTGGCCATCCTGTTCACTGTTGAATTACCACACAATGTTCCATTTGTCAGCACTGGGGCCACAGAGCTCACTTCTGCCCTACTCACATCTGCATACTATGATGCAGCTTGGCCATCTCCTTGATGACTGTCCATTTGATCATTACACTGTGGAACAAGCCACTTCCATCTATACTATGCCTTCTCCAGCATCTGCTAGGAATTGAGGTGTTCAAGCCTGGGGCTTGAGAATATGAGGGGGGTAATGTTACAATTCTTTCCCTTTGTTCACATATACTCATCCTGTCTTGTCTTCACCCCATTCAGTCTCTCATCTTTGGCATGTTCTTCTATGAATATGTTCACATTCTTATCATCGTGAGCAATCACCATGTAAGTGTCCATTCTCTTTAGTCTTTCCCTTTGTTCTTTTTTAGTCATCTCTGTTATGCAGAGTATACCTCAAGTGATTGTTCTGGGACTTATCCTTTGAGCAGGACACTCATGAAGAGGTTGTCATATCCTGTGTTCCTACTCCAGTCCTCCAGACCATCTCCAGTCAAGAACTCCAGTGTGATCTTATCACAGATGCACCTTGTACATATTGGACATATCTCCACTTCCTCTTTTGTACATCCTTGTTCCATTTATGCTAACTCTGTCTCCTCTTTCTCCTTTTGTCTTAGTTCTGTCCTTAGACTTCCTCCATGGCTGTGTCTCCTACACATGCACAGTTCTGGCTTTGTTGTATCTGGAGCACAGCCCCACAGCTCCTTTGCTTAGTCTTCTGATTTGTGATCTTACTTACCAATCTCCATTAGTAATCTGACTCTGGACTTCATATATAAACCCCTGTACCCTCTGATGTAACTCTTTAGTTCATATATTGATTATAGTCACTTTTCTGTTTGCTCTATCGGATTCCATTCTGATCGTCAACTCTGTCCTCTGAAATAATAGGACATACTTTGCACAAGGGCACAGTGTGCCACCTGCATCACTGAAGCCAAAGTCCATCTGCCTTCAATGACTCCACCCCTTCATCCAGTCCCCCTTCACACCTCCAACCAACTGGAGCAGAGCAGAGAAGAACCAGACTTGACAGAGGTGCAACTCAGCTTGAGGAAATGAAGGGACAAAGGGGACTATATACCTTAAAGAGGTGGTCAAAGGACTAAGGAACTAGGAGTGACTCAAGAGTATGTTATATTGTGCAGATTGAGAATGGAGTAAGTAGTACAAGGCAGCTGGTATATATAGAAAGGAACACATAAGCATAGAATCCTATGAAACATGAAAGAAGGGAAATACTAAGCATAGATGACAGACTATGCTGCAGGGAAGGCCATCCATAAGGAGAACAAAGAAGAGACCAAAAGGAGAACAAAAGAAAAGGCTAAAGAGAATAGATGCTTACATGGTGATTGCTTGCAATGATGAGAATATAAAGATATCCATATGTGAACATATCAAGGATGAGGCTATGAAAAGGGTGAAGAATGGATGGGATGAGTATGTGAGAACATAAGGAAAGAATTGTAACATTACCCTCTCCATACTCTCAAGCCCCAAGCTCAAACACCTCAATTCCTAGCAGATGATGGAGAAGGCACAGCATAGATGGAAGTGGCTTGTTCCATAGTGTAATGATCAAATGGACAGTCATTAAGGAGATGGCCAAGCTGATTGCATCATGTGCAGATGTGAGTAGGGCAGAAGTGAGCTCTGTGGCCTCAATGCTGACAAATGGAACATTGTGTGGTAAGGCAACAGTGAACAGGATGGCTAGGGGCAAGGACATAACAGGACAAGTAGTGGTAGTCAGGGCAGTCCTCTTGATAATGACCCAGCAAATCACAGTGGAAGCAATGTGTACAAGGGGTGGCTGGCAGGTGTACCAGAGGAGTTTTTTTTTTTTTTTTACATGTTTATTGTCCAGTAGGGTGATTGCCCTTTGTCAGACATTATACATGCTAGGATGATATGCTTGGTGTAGTGGCTAAACATAAGGTAGTTCATAAGACATCAGCTCATGGATGAGCAGGCAGGCCTGCAGGGGGCCAAAAAGAACCCTGTGGAACATTGGAGGAGAGGGCCAACAAGTAAAGGACTGTGTGCCTCTGAGCACCTGGGGTGCAGGCATCAGGACAGATCAAAAAACACAGTAGGGTAGACACATGATGAGCTAGACAGGGAAAAGGGTCAGGGTACATGAACAGAAACAGGAGAAGGAGAAGGGGGGGAAGGGGTTAAGAAGCTTAGGGGGGAAAACTGCCATGCTGGCTAGGCTAATAAAGAGAAGGGTAGAGGAGGGTGGGAAGCAAACAGGGGGAGAGTGTCCTTGATGATGCTAGAATCAGCCACATGGGAAGACACATACAAGTCACCATTGGAGTCAAAGCCCAAGAAAATGGGAAGGCAATCCAGGTGGGTGACCTGCAAGACCCAGTTGACATCATCAGGCATGTATGAGACCTGAATGGGAGTGGGGGTAGGGGGCTCTAGGACACCTCAAAAGAAGCAAAAAGTGTGGGCTAGAATAGAGACAGCCAGCAACCAGGGAGGGTGGTATGATTCACCCCTTTTCTTTCCTCATGCTTACTCCTTCACAATTACTTCATGATCTAACCCATTGGATCCTTTGTCATTCTCCATTATGCATAGTCTGATCCATCTCGGACTTTCCTTACTCCTTTCAGCCAATTGGTCATTCTGGCTTACACCTCCATCTGATTCAACTCAGACTTCTTATCTTCTTTTCTACTGTTCTCCATATACAGTAGCTGGTCTGTACACATCACAGATAGGTATATAAACCCCAGTTGTCTAGCCATGTACCCTAAGCTAGACTTACCTGGCAACTACCTTGTTCACTCCTCACTTCCAAGCCTTGAGCCCATTCATCCACTGGCTAGCACCCCTAGACTGGCAGTACCCTTGTCGCTGCAGGAAGACCCTTAGGATAATGCTCTCCTTGCCTTGCTAGGAGTGATCCACCCGCTAGGTCTATGCTCGTCCCTACCTGGGCCAAGCATAACAGAGGGGGAGGGGCATCAGGACTGACAGAGAGAGAGCCCCCGTGAAGAGGGGAGGGGGAAGGGGGGGTAGAGGGGGCCCAAGTTGCCTCAGGTGCTTGAGGGGGGGGAAGAGGGATGCCAGGAGGATGTGCCTGAGGAGCAGGAGAGAGGAGGGTGTGGAGCCAGGACACTTCAGCCTTCAAGGCATCAAACTCTTGGTGAGAGATTGCAGGCCCACCAGGAGGCAGAGGAGCAGATTGGGATTGGGGTGACCAGGGATGGGAAGGGGGGGGAGCACAGAAGCATGCCAGCTGGGCCCTGAAATGGACCAGCATATTGTTTTGGTAGAGCCAGACGTACACCGGCAAAACCCAGCCAGAGGTAGGGTCTAGGGCTATGGGCAGCAAATGGGCCTTAAAAGCATGGAAGAGGTCCACCACCCAGTACACAGAGCGAGGGCTGTCCTTGGGACAGGTGGTGGGGATAGTGGGCATGGCAATGGTAGTGTCTGCTCAAGGGCCTGCTTTCACAGTCCAGGACCAAGAAAAAGGGTGGGAGGCAAAGTGGTGCAGAATGGCAGCAGGGATAGCAGGGGGTAGGTACCTCACCTGGAAAACCCTTGGAGAAAGCATGAAAGTGCTTCCTGACCTCCGACAAGTGGAGGGGACAAATGGTAGAGGGCAAGCATGAGTGGGGGGGGGAGGCTTTGGAGGGGCAGTGGGGTTTTTCCCACAGGCAGATGGTGGTGGTTGTGAGTCAAGAGGCATCACCAGAGGAGTTTCCACTGTTTGGGTCACCAAGGAGAGGATCTGTTGGCCAATTGCAAGGGTGTGGTAATGAAGGACATCTCTGTTCTGGTCAATGACAGACTAGTTTAGATAGTAGCCATCAGCTGAGCATGGTGGCATGAGGAGAGGAGGTGGAGCAATAGGAGGGGAGGAAATGTGGATGAGGAGAGGGGGTGGAGAAGACAGGAACTGAATTAGCAAAGGAGGAGAAGATGATGATGGCATGGCAGTTAAAGAGGCTAAGTAATGGTTGCAAGTGTCCATGGGTATAGAGAGGTATACACAGTGGAAGGTAGGGTAAATAAGATTGGGGTCAAGACATTCAACAAAGACATGGATACCCTGATGATGGAGTAAAGAGAGAACTTGTTCAGGAACACAGTTGATCAAAAGACAAAGGGGAACACCAAAATCAGAGGGTAAGTCAGAAGGAGGAGATTGAAAATGGAAGGTTTAAATATAAGAGATATCAAAGAAGAGGGACACTAGCTTCTGTGAGATCTCATCCTCCTTGTATAATGGGTCATTTTTGAGGGTGTAGACAAGGGTGGGATTTGTGAGGATGCTAGTGAGTGTATTGATGGAAGAGGCAGGAAAAAATGTAGGTTGTACAGGACAAGAGCACAAAGGAGAGGAGATACATAGATGCAACAGATTGTGAGGAAGATGAAGAGGGTGACTGGGGTGAAGGTTTGGAAGGCATGCTGTAATAAAAGGATGAAGACTGTTATGCAGTTGTGTATCTCTGAGTAGATCCAAGACAAAGGACTTATCCCTGAGGCAGGATGCTCACAAAGAGGTACAACTCAGCCTTGGGAGCTCGGGACTATACATATGTTCAGGAAGAATAGATGAAGAGTACACCTCTCAGGTGTGCTAGGGACAAAGGACAAAGGGACCACATCAAAGGACAGACTGAGGACTGAGGGGGACGAGGAGTGACTCAAGAGAGACACATGTATTGTGTAGATTGAGAATGAAGTACATGGATGCAATATGACGGCTTAAATAGAGGAAGACACATGTGTATGGAAGGTGAAAGAATCTGATAGAAATTGGGTGAAAGGCTAAGTGAATATGACAAGGTCTGTCAGGAATGAAAGAGACATAAGCAAGAATGACTCTGTTGGGCTGAGGAAGGTGTAAGCGAAGAAGACTAAAGATAATGTACATAAGTCAGAGGACCACCCACAACAATGAGGAAGTGTTCATAAGTATAATAGAAGATACCAAAGATTGGAGAACATGAGGGGCAAAGGATTGATAGCGAAAAGACATGAGGGAAGAGGTAGACAACCATAACAAAGACTGCAAGGAAAAGTGATATATGGAGGAAGGCTAAGAACATAGAATTGTCAGCAGAGAGAATGGGCCTTTTTATATTGAGTAAGAATTCTAAGAGTGAGGATGATGGAGATTACTTTCAGATTCCCATGTATTTTCAGATGCTGAGTAACCCTTCCATATGGTCAGATACTGATTGTGGCAAGGGGAGCCCTTGTGTGAGAGAATGCCATTTACCTTGTATTCTTCTTCACCATCTATAACATCTGGGGGTGGAGTGGGAAATGATGGACCATGTGCTTTAGTGGCCCATCAGGAAACATAAGTTTTAACTAAATCATCTAACTTGGTCTAATTGTCTAATTTTAGATCATAGATGAAATTAGATGTTTAGTTTATAGTTTATTAGTTGTCTTAGAGTATTAGACTTGTAGGGGCATGGAGATATACTATTTAGACATTTAGTCACTTTGAGTGATCAAATCTTAGACAGTTTAGACAGTTTGAACATTAGATGTTTGAAGATATAACATTTAGACAATAAAGTCATTTAGTATTTTAAATATGAAAATACAATCCTAGTTGATTACTTTAGAAATAGAAATCACAATATATTATCAATCAAACATATTACATAATATTTATTTTTAGACTTATGTAATTAGCTAAGTATATGTTCATCTGTAAATAAATAATAGATTAGTTAATTAAATCAAAAGTTAATTATACAAGCTTACCAACATAGTGAACAAACAATAATCAATGATGGTGATGAGCAGAGATGGATGAAATCAAGAAGAAGAGAGTGAGAAACATTTTCTGAGGTATGACTGGTTTATATAGCTGGTGGCACAAACAGTCATGAATAGTGTTGCAGGACTTGTGCACTTTTTGAAAACCAAGTGTGGGAAGTTATTACTTTCAAGGTATACTACACAATTGTGTACACTTTTTGGTACACTTCAAAGTACATGCTCATTATCTTTACTTTTGCAACACTTTGTATGCTTTTTGGTACACTATCTACATTTCATTGCTATGCTTTCACAACACTTTTGTACACTTTTGTACACTTTTTGGTACACTTTCCCTACACTTTACTATACTTTTTAGTACACTTTTGTATGCTTTTTGATACACTTTCACTACACTTTTACTACACTCTTACTACACTTTTGTACACTTTCACTACACTTTTTAGTACACTTTCATTACACTTTATGGTATACTTTTACTCACTTTAGTACTCTAAATGTGTCTAAATGACAAAACACATCTGCAATACTAATTTATATACTATCTAATGATGTCTAAATATATAATAGTGTCATATCCTGTGATCCCACTCCAGTCCTCTGGACCATCTCCACTCAGACCTCTGATGTGATCTTATCACAGATGCACCTTGTACATATCGGACATATCTCCATTTCCTTATTTGTACATCCTTGTTCCATATGTCTCCTCCATTTCCTCTTTCCCCTTTTGTCTTAGTCCTGCTCATAGATTTCCTCCATGGCTGTGTCTCCTACATGTGCACAGCTCTGGCTTCATTTGTATCCAGAGCACAGCTCCACAGTTCCTTTGCTTACTCCTCTGCTTACTGATCCTCTACTTACCAATCTCCGTTAGTAATCCAACTCCAGACTTGCATATATAAACTCTGTACCCTCTGTTCTGTACCTCTAGTTTGTGTATCAATTATAGTCACTTCCCTGCTTGCTTTATCGGATTCCATTCTGATCATCATTTCCAACCTCCAAAATACTTAGGACTCAGTTGCACAAGGGCACAGCATGCCACCTGCATCATTGAAGCCAAAGTCCTTTCCCTTCCGATGATTCCACCTTTTGTCTCATCCCCCTTCACACCTCCGACCAACCAGAGTTGAGTGGAGAAGACTGGACTTGACAAATAGTCTGTTTATATGGAGTAGATTTTCTAAAAGCACTAATTTGACTATATCACCAGTCAACCATGTATATAATGGTCTAAATGGTCTAATCCTGTCTAAATATGACTATATAACTGGTCAACCATGTATATAGTGATTTAAATGGTCTAATCCTGTTTAAATTTAGATGTGTTAGACACTTATCTGTATTAGACCTTTATATTGATAGTTTGCTAGGAAAGTTAGATGTTTAGTCACTGACTAAAGAGCTAAGTGTCTAATATTGTCTAAATCATCTAAAATTAGACATTTTAGATCAAGTTAGACAATTTAGCTAAAACTCATGTTTCCTGATGGGAGCAGTATGGTGATGGAAGGGTGGCATGGAACACATCATGAATCTTCCATGTGGGTGGGAGATGAAGGTGATATGTGAGTGGGGATAGTACCTGAGAAATCTTGAAGGGACCAAGGCATTTGGGAGCAAGTTTTCTAGAAGGGTAAGGGATGTGAAGATTGGTTGCTTCTAGCCAGACCTTCTCTCTGACCTTCCAGGAGAACTTCCAAGTTACATGTTGAGTCATGAGGTGATGAGCAGATTCATGTGCTGCCAAGGCTTCCTTTCTGGATTCTTCCAAGTGGGAAAGTCAGTTGGTAAGAGCCAGAAGGAAAGTATTCCCTAGCAGGGGGTAGACATGAGGTTCATATCCAAGCATGAGCAAGATGGAAGATGCTTTAGTGGAGGAGTGAGGTGAGGAGTTGTGGTGGAACTCAGCAGTTGTGATGAATGAGGACCACATGTTCAGTTGGTTTTACAGAAGATGTGTAAGTAGGTCTCAATCTCTTGATTTGCTCATTTGGTTTGTCCATCAGTCTGAGGGTGATAAGCAGTGGAGAGATGAACATCATAATGGAGGAGATGGGCTAGTTCTCACATGAATGTGGAGGTGAACTGTGGACCTCAATCTGAGATAATTGAGTCATGGAGACCAAACTGTTTGAACACATGATTGAAAAACAGCTGAGTTACTCCTACAGCATCAATGGTTTGTGTAAGGGATAAGAATTACCCCCTTTATAAGGCCATGGTCGACCATGACCAGAAGGGAATCAAAGTCAGAGGACAGAGGAAGATCTGTGATGAGGTCCATGGAGAGCTGACAAAAAGGAAGCAAGGTGGATGAAGGAATGAGGACAAGAGGAGGTGTGGTGGGATGAGTGTTGACCTTGGACTGTTGACAGAGAGTGTAGCCAGTGATGAAGTTCTTGATAAAAGTAGAGAGACCAGGCCACCAGAAGTCCTATTCAACAAGGACCTTGGTGTGGAAGAAGCCCATATGGCTGGTGGTGGGGAAGTTGTGCAAGGCATGCAGGAGCAAAGATTAAGGGGCAGGTGGAATGTACATCCAGTGATGAAAGTAGAGATGGCCATTGTCAAATGACCAGTCCTACAAGGAGGAATGAGGGAAGAGTGGAGTACCATTCTGAAGACCCTACAAGGTATGAAGAACAAGGGGATCAGAGGATGAGGAGGCATAGATACTGTTGGCAAGGGATAGATTGAGGGCTTGGATAACCTGAGGATCTGAGAGAATGGGAGAGGCAACATTGTCCTGGAAAGTATCAACTGAATCTTTCTGAGAGAGAGCATTGGCAGGGGTCATGCGAGTGCCAGAAGTGACCTGCTAGACAAGATCAAAGTCCTAAAGGAAAAGAGACCAGTAGACCTGACAATGAGAGAGTTTATGAGGGTCTCTGAGATAGGAAAGATTCCTATGATTGGTGAGAACAGTAACAAAGTGAGAAGTGCCTTGAAGATATTGATACCATTCCTGAAGGGCAAGAATAATGGTCAGGAGCTCTTGATTGTAGATGTTGTAGTTCTGTTCTGTGGGGCTAAAGGTCTTGAAGAAATATGTGCAGGGATAGAGGTCTCCATTGGAATCAGTCTGGAGAAGAACAGCTCTAATGACAAGGAGAGATACATACATTGGTCATGATGGAGAATGGTTGAGATACATCAGGGAAAGCAAGGACTGGGGAAGAGGAGAATTGTGTTTTCAGAGTGTCAAAAGTGTGCTGTTGAAGGAGTCCATTGCCAGGGTTTGTCCTTCTAGGTGAGCAGGATAAGGGGAGTGATGAGATCTGAAAAACCCAGTATAAATTTGTGGTAGAAGTTCACAAACCCTAAGAAGGAACAGACACCCTTGACAGAAGTTGGGGATTCCTAATCCTTGATCACTTTGGGTTTGGTGGGGTCCATCTGTATGTGTGTCCTTGACTGATAATGAGCCTGAGATATTCCATCTAGGGAATGTCAAACAAACATTTGGAAATCTTGCAAGAAAGGCCATGTTCCCAGAGTTGGAGGAGTACCCACTTGGTCCTGGTGTGGTGAAGTTCTAAGTCATCCTTTGTATGGATGCCAATGTTGTCCATATAGATCTTTAGCCATCATTCTATGATTAGGTCTGCAAAGATATGATTCATGAAAGCCTGGAATGTGGGAGGTGTATTGTTAAATCCAAAGAACATGACCATTGGTTCAAAGAGTTCCAAGGGGGTGATGAATGTGGCTTTCCATTGATCTTCTTCCTGAAAGTGGATGTTGTTATACCCCCAATGAACATCAAACTTGGTGAACAGGATAGAATTCTTCATGTTGTTGATAAGTTCAGTAATGAGGGGGAGGGGATATGTATTGTGAATGGTATGTGAGTTCAAGTATCAATAATCCTAACATGGGCAAAGGGTACTATCCTTTTTTGGGACAAAGAAGAATGGAGAGGCTTGGGGTGATTTTGAGGGGACAATATGACCAGTTTTGAGATTTTCTTTGATGAAAATACAACAAGCTTCTTGTTCAGCTGGGGTAATAGGATAGATCTTTGCAATTCTTGGGAAGAATGATGGTTTTAACTTGATGGTGTGGTTGAAGGATCAATGGGGAGGTAGAGTGGAGAACATCTTCTTGGAGAAGACATCAGCAAACTCCTTACACCAGGAGGGAACTTCTTGTTCCTGAGGTTTCTCCAGTTGAGCTAACTGGGTTGATAGTGTGATTTTTCCAAGGTGTTGGGGATATGGATTAGTTTCAACATCCATCTAGGGCAGACTCTTAGGAAGAGGTACAACAGCATCCTGGAGAGTGAGGGTATTGGCTGTCTAGTCAATGAGGGGATTCCTTTTCTTAAGCCAGGTCATTCCATGGATGATTTGAGGGGAACTGAGAGAGGTGACAAGAAAGGTTACTTTATCAGAGGTGTTAGGAAAAATTACACTGGCAGCAATGGTATATTTGATTGTTCCTTGATGGTTGGGAGTTCCATCAGTGTTGTACACAGTGAGGGACTGAGGGAGTCATCATATGGCTGAGCAAAGATACAGGACTAAGGAGGCATTGATAAAGTTGTTGGTGGCTCCACAATCAATGAGAGCAGTGGTGTTGATGGTTTTGGATCTAGCTTGTAGGTGAACAGGGAGGTGCATAGTTCATTCATTGGATAATCCTATGAGTACAGTGGATATGTCTAGGGAAGGAGACATCACTACTTCTTCCCTTACTGAAAACCTGAAGCCAGGTCTTCCTTGGGAGTGTCTTCAAAGCAAAGTTTTAATGTTTGCAAAATCTCACCTTCATCCTTTCCTAAGGTATGAAGGCTATTGATGTAGGTTTCTAGAGCAGAGAGGGTCTTGACTGCATGGATGGAGGGAGCAACTGGTAAAGCAGGAGATACATTGGTGTTTTGAATCTGTTGGGAGTTCTGAAAAGGGTTGGTCAAAGTATGAGAAGTTTGACTAGTGGTGGAGGAAGAGAAGGTTCAACATTGTTGTGCATTGTGACCTTTCTTCTAGCAGTGGAGACAGAGGCCTTCTCTGAAGCATCTGGCACATTCAGCTGGGGTGAGCTTAGAGACACAAATCACATCAACATCCATGGCATTTGGGTCTAGGGTGGAACAAGGGATAAATGAGGAGGGAGCTTGATGTTCTTTGTGGAGAGTGGTGATCCAAGCCTTCTGGGCATGGAATGTCTTGGCTTTTTCAATCCATTCTACAATGGTGGTGGGGACAGTGGACATGGAGAGGATTATGGTGGTGAGCTGTTGATCAATCCCCAGAGAGAACTGATCAATGAGGGTGTTGGCATCAGTGATCCCTGCTTTGACAGTAAGGTTCTGGAAATCTGTGATATACTTTTGGAACCTGTCATCTGATTCTCCATCAGGACATCAGAAGGACTTCTGAATGAGCTTGGGAAGCTTGAGACAGGCAGTTGCTTTGGTGTTGAAAGGATAGAATGTAGTTTTAAAGTTTTCAATGAACTTAGTGAAGGTTTTCTCAGAGGTAGTGGTCACAGAATCACTCACCCAATCATACCACATTTCTGAGAAGGAGACTTTGCATCCCTTGCCCATCTTATTGAGAGTGGTCATGATCTTGATCTTGTTAGTGGAGTAAAGGATAGCATTAATTGCAAAGTAGCCTTCCATGGCCTTGATCCAATGAACAGCATCATTGGGTTCTCCAGAGAAGTCAGCTGGGAGGGCAGCTTTGAGTTTGGACATGATAATAGGTGTGAATGGTTGGGGTGGAGCTAGGAGTGCAAGGGTCATGGGTACTGAGGGAGGGGTAATGACTGGGACCACTAGAAGGGATGCTTGAGCAGGAGATACTATGGGTGTTGGGTCTGAGGCACTCAAATGCTGTGAGGCAAAAGCCAATGTTGATGTCATAGAGTAGGGAGTAGAGGTTGTGCTGGGGTTCAAGGGGTCAATGGGGCAGTAGCAGGGATTTTTTCCTCATCAGAGGACTTTGGGACTTGGTAGTGAGATATGGTGACTAGGGTATGTCCTTCTTCTGAATAAGAGGGACCAGGAAGATTCTCAATCTTTTGTTATGTAGAGTGTACCTCAAGTGATTGTTCTAGGACTTATCCTTCAAGCAGGACACTCATGAAGAGGTACAACTTAGCTTATGGAAACAAAGGGACAAAGGGACAAAGGGAACTATATGTCTTGAGGGCAGACTAGAGACTATACACCTTAAGAAGGTGGGCTGATGACTGAGGGCATCAAGGAGGTGGTCAAAGGACTAAGTGACTAGGAGTGACTCAAGAGTACACTATATTGTGCAGATTGAGAATGGAGTAAGTAGTATAAGGCAGCTGGCATATATAGGAAGGAACATATAAGGGTAGAATCCTATGGAATGTGAAATAAGGGGAATACTAAACATAGATGGCAGACTATGCTGCAGAGAAGGCTGTCCATAAGGAGAACAAAGAAGAGACCAAAAGGAGAACAAAAGAAAAGGCTAAAGAGAATGGATGTTTACATGGTGATCACTTGCAACAATGAGAATATGAAGATATCCATATGTGAACATATCAAAGATGGGGCTACAAAAAGGGTGAAGAATGGATAGGAGTATGTGAGAACATAAGGAAAGAATCATAACAGTCTCTTTGTTCTCTTTATAGACAGCCTTCTCTGCAGCAGCATCTGTCATTGCTGCTTAGTATTTCCATTTGGTACATTTGGGATTGACAGTTGCCATCATGTCAGCAAGTCATTGGTCAATCCCTCTATGGAGGATATTGATGAGGATCTTGTTATAGTATGTTGTCCTCTCAGACCACTCTTCCCAATCCTCAGCTTGAAGATGGTGGTGTAGGCATCAAAGTTCCCTCATTGTTGACTAGCCAGACTGAACAAAGGGTTTAGTGGTAGTCTTTCTGATCCTCCTGTGAGTCATCAGGGTAGTGAAGATGGGGAGTGAAATTGTTCCTGGTTGGTGTAGTAAACTTCTTTCTTGCTGGGATGGGATGGCTTCTTGTCACTATTGTGCAGGGCATGATACAATATGGTGGGATAGTCTCACCCTACTGCTCAATAGCAGGGTAGAAGAGATAAGTTAGTTCTTTTGTTACATTACCTTGCTTGGCAAGGTTTCTGTCACTCCCATTGTAGGGAACTGGTTTTCCCTATGATTACAATGCAACCTGTGATCTGTGTGTTCCACAGTGTGTCATACAACTGAAATCTTCATCTAGATGTTCTTTGGACCTTCTTATCACCATTCAAGTACTTCTGGTTCATACATTTCATTCTGATTTTTTTGTTAGCTTCTTATACTTTAGCTTCCAATCTGATCTTTGTCAGATTGATCCCCCTGTTGTGTACTTTGTTTCCCAGGCTTGCTTTACTTACTTATTATCTTTTCCACACTCCCTGTGTTGTTCCTACATAGGATGGCATGATATACCTTTACTTAGTCAGGACTATCACTTAGTCTAGTAATAGTTTGACAGTCTCAAGTATGCACAGACTACAAAGTGTTGTCTTAGGCATTTCCAATACATCTTTCTACATTTGTATCATTGTCCATCATTGTCAGAACTTGTCTGACTACATTCCTCAAAGTTCCTAATGTCAAACTTGTTGACTCCTA
>JBBPTA010000083.1:0-35171 GCA_038093915.1 Boletellus aff. emodensis
ACCATCACTCACCCTTGATACACAACTGCCACCATTCTGGTTGCAAGTTCTCACCACTCCAATCTATTGAAGTGAGTCTCACACTTCAAGCTTATCCCTTGGCTGTCCCTCGGTCTGCACCCCCTTTGGGAGTTTGCTTGTACACTTCCAAAAGGTATGATGGGCAACAATCATGCCATCATCACTTCTGAGGATCCTATCTCTGAACTCACACTCAACTGCCACAAGTGGGTCCTTTCCTGTGAGTTCATTGACTTGTACAAGATTAGAGGATGTAACACGCTTGACAGTAGTGAGATCTCGGAAGTGCTTCCGGAAGTCTGGAGTGACCACAAACAGGTCTCTAACTGGAACCGGAACACTTGAATCGAGGACATGATCGAGGACTTGCTTAGAAGCGGTGTCATCCTTGAGTGGGAAGGAATACCTATACTGCCCTCCAGGGACATAAGGAGGAACAGGGTTAGCACTCAAAGCAGGTGGAGGAATGTTACATGTGTTTGATCCCAACCCAGAAGGGTTGAAGACTCATGATGATGAAGGAGTCAGAGTCGGAGTCAGAGGATGTGATCCACATTCTGGAGCTTTACCCTTGTCCACCTGCATCACAGGCAGAGTTGGCAGACAAGACGGAGCTTTCGATGACTTGGAAGCTTCCTGCACTGCTGGAGAGATAATCTCCTCAGCCACAGGAGCAGGTCTGTGAGGCTTCTGAGGTGGAACCTGTATACCATCAAAGTGAACTTGCTTCTCACGAGTATCCTTCACAGCTTTATCAGCCTGGAAGGAAGCCCAAGCCTGAGTGATGTATGGTTGGAAGGCAGGGTCAGAAGCGACAGGAAGGTCTTCGGAGTCAGCATCCTCAATGGTTGTGTAGAAAGTGGAAGGTTTGATATTGAGGATGGCAGAGGTTTCCAGACCAGAGATAGACAGGATGCCAGCAGTAAGATGTGGTGGAGGATCTCTTGAGAAAGTGGCAGAAGTGGTCGGAGTGACAGAGGATGAAGAAGCCTGCCCCTGCTGGGACTGGAGTGTATAGTCAATCACTTCCTTCATGCAATGACATCCAGGGACTCATGGAATGGCAGAGCCATCAGGCATGATCAAGTGACCACCAGCACCATGAACCACCTTCCCTGCATGGAGGTAGTCCAGCACATGAGGACAGGTCTGAACAAAGTGACCAGGCAGGCCACAAAAGCCACAGAGGAGTTGCAAAGCCATATTAGCTTCTGGCTTAACAACTGCAGGAGTGGATACAGGAGCTCTGGAAGGCAGAGGACAAGAGCGGTAAGGTCTCTGAGAAGGAGGAATGAGAGTCGGGGCATTGAGCAATGGGACAGGATTGTGAAGTGCCAAGCTTGTGAGCAGGAATTGAGCAGCATCAGTGACATCAGACATGGGATAAGGATCATCAGGATGGTGGTTAGGTTGTAGGACCAACAACCTATGACGAATCCAAGACTGGAGGTTAGAAGGCATCCCCTGCAGGAAGTAGGAATCCCTGTCAAGGTCTGACAGCTTCTGAGCAGTGATGAGAGCCGCAGTAATCTTTGAGAACTTCCGATGAAACTCACTGAAGTCAGCTTGAGTTCAAATGGTTTCGATTTATAATCCTGTAGCATATAATGAAGATCAGTGCAACTGAACCAATCGTTACCCTCACATCCAGGATACAACTTTTTGACAGCAACCATGAATGGTGCCCAAACAACCGGATTAGCATGAGTCTCAGGAAGTGTTTCCCAAACTTCAGCTTCCTCTAGATCTGCATATCAGATCACAGCCTTGACCTGCTCAGCTTCAGTAAGCCCAGCAAGGTCACCTAATAGCTCAATATCTTCCAAGTATTGAGGAAGAAGGGCAGGATTGTGCTCATCAAACTTCGGAGCGTTCTGGGTACCCCGAAGCAGCATCTGAAACTGTTGAGCCATCCTAACAGGTGGATGTAAAGGTGGTAAAGCAGAAGACGATGATGATGAAGCAGATGATGAAGACAATGAAGATGAGGTTAGATTGGAAGGTTGTGGATCCGAAGATACAGGATTTGAAGGAACAGGATTCAATGATAATGGAGGAGTAGAAGGGCAGAGCAACGAGGAGAAGGAAGGAGCAGAGGATGTGGGCAAAGCAGACCACGATGAAAGAGGAGTAAGAGGGGATAAGGGTGAATCAGGAAGCAGTGTTGGGAATGGCATTCTGTGCATTCACTGTAAGACCTATGGGCAAATTGTAAGACCCTAAGGGCAAGTCTTCCCAGGGAGTTTAGCTCCTCAGCATGGGTCAAACCCCCCATGACACTGGCACTGGTACCCTGACCATATAGCTCAGTGGTTAGAGCACCTGGTATACAACTAGGAGGTCGCTGGTTCAATCCCAGCTCTGGTCGCATTTTCATAACAAGCAGAACACAAGGAGGGGAGGAGTGGATAAAACCTCCTGGAATTGCAAATACAGTGAAACTATTGGTAGCAATATTCAGTTCCTAGACTATGACAGTATCACAGGAAGTGTGTGGTTCAGAACCCAAGTGGGTCAATGGACTTTGTAATTCAGTTAGTGATGACAGGTAGAAACTAAAGGTACCGGACAGTTCAGATGTGTCCAGGTGGTTATGTCACGCCCTGTCAGGAGTGACAGGTTGGAAGAAATCAGAATCCTTGGATAGACTGAGGTTTTGAAATAGCATGTGTAAATTTTTGAGTTGTTGATGATGGGGAGTGGGTCACAGGGACCTTCTAGGATGCTCTGGAGAATCCCTCATGGTGGGCTCCAGTTGAAAGACAGATAAGTGGGGTGAGGTGAAGGGGTGATAGGTTTGTCCCAGGGATTCTGTAGGTCAGAGCTAGAGTGAAGGGTTTACCCTTAAGACTCCCCCAAGTCTGCAGTGGATGATCCTGAAGTGATCTGACAACTAGGAAGGTGATCTGAACGAGTTTTGGACCAGAAGGAAGCATAGGAAGTAGTGACAAAGTGTAGGAAGCAATGACAAAGTGTAGGAGTTGACGAGTTCAACATTAGGAACAATGAGGAACGTAGTCAGACAAGTTCTGATGATGATGGATGATGATATGAACATAGGAAGATGTATTGGAAATGCCTAAGACAACGCTTTATAGTCTGGGCATACCTGAGACTGTCAAACCGTTGCTAGGCTAAGTGATAGGAAGGTCCTGACTAAATAAAGGTATATCGCACCACCCTGTGTAGGGATGACACATGGAGTGTAGGAATGGTAACCAGTAAGTATAGTAAGCATAGGAATTGAAGTACACATGAGGAGGATCAATCTGACGACAATCAAATCAGAAGCTAAAGCATAGGAAGCTAACAAAAACATTGGAATGGAATGTACGAACTGGAAGCACTTGAATGATGATAGGAAGGTCAAACAAACACCTAGACAAAGGATCTGAGTTGTATGACACACTGTGTGTTATGCAGAGCATACCTCGAGGATTTGGACAAAGATTCAATGGCAGGATGCTCACAAAGAGGTACAACTCAGCCGAAGAGGACGAAGGCTATACATTCAGAGGAACGGCAAAGGAACTGTACGTTCAAGAGAACGGACTGAAGACTATACACTCGAGAGTGGACTGAGAGACTGAGGACTAAGGACCACGCTCAAGAGTGGACAGAGGAGGACTCAAGAGTATGCTAGATTGCACAGATCGAGAATAGGGAAAAGTACAGGAAAGATGTCCTTTATATACGATGGAATACGCAGTATGGAATCATATAGAAGGTCATGGAAAAGATGACAAAGTCTGGGTTGAATCGGACAAGTGTAAGTGAGAATGACTCCCTAGGGTCGAAGATGAATAAGGAGTCTGAGTTGGATTGGACAACGCGAGAATGAAGATGACTAAAGAGAACAAATGTAAGTCTGAGGCAAGCCCGTGACAATGAAGAAGTGTTCGTAATTGTGGTAGAATATACCAAAGACAGGGGAGCAACAAGGACAACAAACAGAGAGGAAAAAGATATGTGAGTAAGGGGAACAAATTGTAACATTACCCCCTTCGTACATTCTAGCCCTAGGCAGGAATATGTCAATGTTAGGCAGACGGAGTAGGTGATCCACCGATGATGGAAGTGGCTTGTTCGACTGTGTAATGTTCAAACAGACAGTCATCAAGGACATGACCAAGGTGATTGCAGCAAGGGCAGATGCGGGTGGGGCAAAAGCGGGGTCCATGTCCCCATCATTGACAAGTATCACAGTGAGTGGAGAAACAACTGTGAGTGGGATGGCCAGGGGCAAACTGATGACAGGACGGGCATCGATAGTCTGGGCAGCCATCTCTATAGTGACCCAGAACATGACAGTGGTGGCAGTGAGTGTTACTGGTGGCAGGACGGCGCACAAGAGGGGACTCGACGGTCTGTACATCGGAAGAGAGGATGGTGTGCCCATCAGAGAGGTGATGGAGTTGGACATGTTCCTGGATGTGAGCCAGTGCCGCTTGATCAATGTGGTAGCCATCTGCCGAGACTAGTTCTTCGTCAACGGGGGGAGGTATGACAGGGGGTGAAGAAATGCGAGTCAAAAGAGGAGGGGGGGATACAGGTACAGCAGGGATAAATGGTGGGGAAGAAGCGGGAGGAGGTTGATTCTCCAAAGAGGTCATGTAATGATCGTGGGCTTCCTGAGACAAAGAGAAATAGACATGACGAAAAATGGGGTAGATAAGACTCGGGTCAAGTCGTTTGACAAACGTGTGGAAGCCATATAAGTGCATGATAGTAAGGACGTGCTCGGGGGCACGGTTGATGAGAAGACGAAGAGGGAGGCCAAACACCGTGGGTAAATTGGAAGGTGCAGTACGAAAGTGGTAAGATTGAACTTGGGAGATGTCATGGAAGAGGCGTACTAGTTTCTGGGAAATCAAGTCCTCCTCATAGAGGGGGTCAACCTTGATAGTGTGAACGAGAGCCAGATTGGAGAGAATCGAAGCATAAAGGGTATTGATTGCTGAAGCAGGAAGGAAACAAGGATAAACACGACAAGTGCAAAGTGGGGAAGGAATGGAGAAATGAGAGGTCGAAGAAGAAGTGGGGGACAAAGGCGAGGACATGGTGGATCAAGTGATAGACAAAGGGAAAAGTGTCTGAGGAATTATCGTAAGCTATGGGTCTTTTTATAAGAAGAAAGGATGGTCCGTGCATGGTGAAGGTTACTCTCGGGTTCCCATGTGTTTTCCAATGCTGAGTAACCCTTCCATGTGGTCAGGTACCGATAGCAGCCAGGGGATCCCTTGTGTGAGAGGATGCTGTCAACTTCATATTCTTCTTCACCTTCGATGATGTCAGGAGGTGGTGTGGGGAATGATGGGCCGTGCGCTTTGGTGACGTGGTGCGGCGATAGAAGGGTGGCATGGAAGACATCATGAATCTTCCATGATGGTGGGAGATGGAGGCGGTAGGAGAGCAGGGAGAGAACCTGTGAAATCTCAAAGGGTCCCAGGCGTTTGGGTGCAAGCTTCCTAGAGGGGTAAGGGATACAGAGATTGGTAGCTTCTAGCCAGACTTTATCTCTGACTTTCCAGGGGGAAAACTTGCAAGTTATGTGTTGGGACATAAGACAGCATGCGGATTCATGGGCAGCGAGGGCTTCCTTTCTAGATTCTTCCAGGTGGGAAAGGCATGTGATGAGGGCAGGGATGAATGTCTTTCCGAGTGGGGGGTAGGCATGAGGTTTGTAACCAAGCATGAGGGAGAAATGGGGACACTTTAGTGGATGAATGTGGGGAGGAGTTGTGATGAAACTCAGCACTAGTGATGAAGGATGACCACGTGTCAGGTTGATTCATGCAGAAGATCCGGAGGTAGGTTTCAACTTCTTGGTTGACATGTTCAGTCTGCCCGTCCATTTGGGGGTGATAGGTGGTGGAGAGGCGGACGTCATAATGGAGGAGGCGGGCAAGCTCACGAGTGAACACTGAGGCAAATTGTGGACCTCTGTCAGAAATGATCGAGTTGTGAAGTCCGAATCATTTGAATACGTGGTTGAAGAAGAGTAGTGCAACTCCTGCAGCGTCAATGGTTTTTGTGCAAGGTATGAGAATTACCCCCTTCATAAGCCCATGGTTGACCACGACCAGCAGAGAATCGAAGCCCGAGGAAGGTGGAAGATCAGTGATGAGATCCATAGAGAGCTGGTGAAAAGGGAGAGATGTGGAAGAAGGAATTGGAGTGAGGGGAGGCATGGTGGGGTGTGTGTTCACCTTGGACTGTTGACAAAGGGCGCAGCCAGCGATGAAGTTCTTGACGAAAGTACTCAGGCCAGGCCACCAGAAGTCACGTTCAACAAGAGCTTTAGTGCGGAAAAAGCCCATGTGACTGGTGGTGGGAGAGTCATGGAGGGTGTGTAGGAGGGAGGAACAGGATGAAGGAGGGATGTACATCTGTTCACGAAAATAGAGATGGCCATTATCAAACGACCAGTCCTGTAGGGAAGAGCAGGGGAAGAGTGGGGTGCCGTCCTGAAGACCATGGAGAGCGCAGATAATGAGGGGGTCAGAGGATGAGGAAGAGCGAATGCTGTCGGAAAGGGCAAGGTCAAGAGTGTTGATGATCTGGGGATTGGAGAGGATGGATGTGGAGGCATTGTCGGACGAGGTATCAATAGAATCTTTTCGAGAGAGAGCATCCGTTGGAGCCATGCAAGTACCCGGGGTAACCTACCAGATGAGATCAAAATCCTGTAAAAAGAGGGACCAACAGGCTTGGCGATGGGAGAGTTTACAAGGGTCTTTGAGGTAGGAGAGGTTCTTGTGATCAGTAAGGACTATGGCCGGGTGAGACGTCCCCTGGAGGTATTGGCGCCATTCCTGGAGAGCCAGAATGACGGCAAGGAGTTTGCGATCATAGATGTCGTAGATCCATTCCACAGGACTAAAGGTTTTGGAAAAGTAGGTGCAGGGATGGAAGTCACCATTGGAGTCAGTCTGGAGGAGGACTGCACCAGCGGCTAGGAGGGATGCATCTGTCATGATGGAAAAGGGGTGAGAGATGTCAGGGAAGGCAAGGACTGGGGACGATGAGAAGCAGGACTTTAACTCGTTGAAAGCTCGTTCCTGGAGAGGAGTCCATTGCCAAAGTTCATCCTTCCAGGTAAGGAGAGTAAGCGGGGCTACAAGGTCAGAGAATCCAGGGATGAACTTGCGGTAGAAATTGGCAAACCCAAGGAAGGAGTGAATCCCTTTAACCGAGGTGGGGGGTTTCCACTTGTCTATGGCCTTGAGTTTGGTGGGATCCATCTGGATACATCCTTGACCAATGATGAGACCAAGATATTCCATTTGTGGTACATCAAAGAAGCACTTCGAGATCTTGAGAGAAAGACCAAGTTCGCGTAACTGAAGGAGTACCCATCTGGTACATTCATGATGTAGTTTGAGGTCATCCTTGGTATGAATACCTATATCGACCATGTAGATCTTAAGCTAATGTTCCACAGTCATGTTGGCGAAGGAGTAGTTCATGAAAGCCTGGAATGTGGGAGGGGCATTACTGAAACCGAAGAGCATAACCATAGGTTCAAAAAGTCCAAGAGGGGTAATAAACGTGGCTTTCCATTGATCTTCCTCGCGGAGATGTATGTTGTTATATCCCCAACAGATGTCGAATTTGGTGAAGATGGTGGAATCCTTCATATCATCAATGAGTTCGGTTACAAGAGGGAGAGGATAGGCATTCCGAATGGTATGGGAGTTGAGGTAACAATAATCCTGACATGGACGAAGGGTTCCATCCTTCTTGGGGACAAAGAAGAAAGGGGAGGCCTGAGGGGACTTTGACGGGATAATGTGACCGGTTTTGAGATTTTCTTCAACAAAGATATGACAAGCTTCTCATTCAGCAGGGTTGAGTGGGTACATCTTGGTGATCTTTGGGATGAAAGACTCCTTGAGTTCAATGACATGATCATATGGACGATGAGGGGGAAGAACACTGAACATCTTTTCGGAGAAGACGTTAGCGAACTCCTTACACCAGGAAGGGACTTCTTGTTCCTGAGGTTTCTCTTGTTGGGTGAGTTGGATAGACAGTGTGATTTTGCCAATGTGTTGGGGGTAAGGGTTGTCATCTTCCTCTGTCCAGGGTGGACTCTCACGAAGAGGTACCACAGTGTCCTAGAGGGAGAGGGTATTGGCAGCCCAATCAATAATGGGGTTACGAGCTTTGAGCCAGGTCATGCCGAGGATAACATGGGGGGAACCTAGAGAAGTGACGAGGAAGGTGACTTTATCCTTGAGGTCAGGGAAAAGTACGTTGGTAGTGATGGTGTATTTGATGGTTCCTTGGTGGTTCGGGGTTCCATCAACATTGTAAGTGGTGAGGGGTTGGGGAAGATGTTGGATTGCAGATCTGAGATGGGGTACGAGGGACGAGTCGATAAAGTTGTTTGTTGCTCCACAATCAATGAGGGCAGAGGTTTCGATGGTTTGAGATCCAGCTGTAAGGTGGACGGGGAGACACATGGTTCGTTCATTGGAAAGTCCTACTATTACAGTGGATATGTCTAAGGAAGGAGATGTTGGTTCAGCTTCCTTTACTGAAAACCCGAGGGGGACTCGTCTTTAGAGCTATCCTCGAAACAAAGCTTTAGCATCTGAAGCACCTCTCCTTCATCCTTCCCAGAGGACTGGAGAGTTTGGATGTATGTTTCGAGGGCAGAGGGCATGGGTTTAGGAACAAGAGGGACAGGAATGGCAGGTGGAGCAGGAGTGGCGTTGGCAGCTTGCACATGCTGTCCGTTCCTAAAGGGGTTGGTTGAAGACGTGGTGCGGGGGGTCTGGTTGGTGAAGGTACGACACTGTTGGGTGTTATGTCCCTTCTTTCAACAGTGAAGGCATAGGCCTTCACGAAAGCAACGGGCGCGTTCAGTAGGAGTGAGCTTTGAGACGCGAACTGCATTGATATCCATGGCGTTGGGGTCAGGGGTCAAGGTGTGATGGGTGAATGAAGAGGGGGTGTGATGTCCTTTCTTGAGGGCGGCAATGCAAGCTTTCTGTGCGTGGAACATCTTGGCTTTGTCAATCCAGTCCTTGACTGTGGTGGGAATGGTGGACATAGAGAGGATCATGATGGCTAGGGATTGGTTGAGACCGAGGGAAAACTGGTCAATGAGGGTGGTCTGGTCGGTGATGCCAGCTTTGGCTGTGAGGTTTTGGAAGTCGGTGATGTACTTTTGGAATCCATCGTCATCCTTGGTGGTCTTTTGGACAAGACAGGTGAGCTCATGGTGGGCGGTGGCTTTGGTGTCGAAGGGGTAAAAGGTAGACTCAAAGTTTTCGGTGAACTTCGCAAAGGTTTTCTCAGAGGTGGCTATGTTGGTGTCGACCATGCGATCATACCACATTTCTGAGAAAGAGACTCCATGTCCTTTGCTCATCTTGTTCAAAGTGGTCAAGATCTTGATATTGTCTGAGGTATAATAGGTAGGGTTGATGTTAAAGTAGCCGTTCATAGCTTTGATCCATCGAACCGCATTGGCAGGTTCTCCGGAGAAGTCAGTGGGGAGGGCGGCTTTGAGTTCAGGCATGGTGGCTGGAAGAGGTGTTGAAGCTGGGGCTGGGACAGGTGTTGGGGCTGGGGCTGAGGTGAAGGCTGGGTTAAGCGTGGGGGCAGATGGGGGAGCCACAATTGGTACTAGGGGGGGGTTTACTGGTGAGTGAGTTGTTGGACGAGGGGCTGAGATATGCGAAGGACTGGGGTGCTGTGGGGCAAAACCTCTGTGGCAATGGTGAGGAGTGGGGGGCTGTGGTTGCTCAGGGACATGAGGGGATGAAGGTGCTGTGGTGGGGTTTTCCTTGTCGGAGGACTCTGGGACTTGGATACTAGGTATGGTGTCTGGGGTGGGTCCTTCTCCTAGATAGGAGGGACAACGGAGATTCTCGATCTTTTGTTACACAGAGTGTACCTCAAGGATTTGGACAAAGATTCAACAGCAGGACACTCACAAAGAGGTACAACTCAGCCGAAAAGGACGAAGGCTATACGTTCAGAGGAACGGCAAAGGAACTGTACGTTCAAGAGAACGGACTGAAGACTATACACTCGAGAGCGGACTGAGAGACTGAGGACTAAGGACCACGCTCAAGAGCAGACAGAGGAGGACTCAAGAGTACGCTAGATTGCGCAGATCGAGAATAGGGAAAAGTACAGGAAAGATGTCCTTTATATATGATGGAATACGCAGTATGGAATCATATAGAAGGTCATGGAAAAGATGACAAAGTCCGGGTTGAATCGGACAAGTGTAAGTGAGAATGACTCCCTAGGATCAAAGATGAATAAGGAGTCCGAGTTGGATTGGACAACACGAGAATGAAGATGACTAAAGAGAACAAATGTAAGTCTGAGGCAAGCCCGCGACAATGAAGAAGTGTTCGTAATTGTGGTAGAATATACCAAAGACAGGGGAGCAACAAGGACAACAAACGGAGAGGAAAAAGATATGCGAGTAAGGGGAACAAATTGTAACACTGTGGAATGCACAGATTGCGGGTTGCAACTGTAGGGAACACTGGCTCCCTACACCAGATGCGCCAATTCCTCACTCTAGCATCCTGGTGGAAGATTGTAAACAGCACTGCCACTCATGCCAATCAAGCCACTGCCACTGAACAGACTACCTGGATAGAACAAGATCAGCAAGCTGTCTCTCTCATAGCTCTCTATATCACTGATGACATGCAGCACTATGTTTCATATATGCACAATTCCCACCACACCTCTCTTTCGAAGATCTTGTGGACTGAGTTGGAACCTGCTTATTTCCCCAAAGGAGTGACTGGACAGTTTTACCTGTTCTGAGAAGCTATCCGTGCCAACATCTCCGATAATGCTGAAATAGCATCCGAGATGGATAGCATTCTAGCAATCTTCAATCAATGCACGAAAGCTGGCCTTTCCTTATCTGAACAACTCAAGGCCATGATACTCCTTGCGGCTCTTCCACACTCTTATGATCCCCTAGTTTCCACCATCATCCATACCATAGAAACAAACAACTTCAAGGTCAATAAGATCAAACCCAAGATCTTATCTGAAGCCCAACCTCAAAAGACTGGTGGCACTCTTGTCCATTGTGCATCTGCTAGAGCAGTTACCCATAATCAACCATACCCCCAATCAAGTTCACCATCCGTCCCTTTTTCCAACCGCATTTCTGCAGTTCACTGTACACCATCTAAACTGAAGTGCACTTATTGTGGAAAAGGAAGCTATACCACTGACCAATGCTGGCAGAAAGAAAGAGACGAAGCTACTTGTCACCAGCGTCCCTCTCAAGCAATACCGCTTCAGAGGAGAATTGGTCCCTCAAGACACAATACAGCTCCTTCTCACTTCCACAACACAAACCTGCAGTATACCCACCAACCTTCCCAAGGTTGAGGACAGCATCCTGTTGCTAGAAGACAAATGCGAGGCAGTCGAAAAGGCAAAGGACATGCCCATGAACTTATTGGTGATACCTATGATTATGAGGACACCTTTGCTAATCAAATTATATACTAGACAGGCTATGAAGACTCAGGTGCTTTTATAAGTGAAATGGACTTTGTGTCCTCCATTCATCCTATCCCTGAAGAAGCCAAATACCCATCTGATGAAGCTGAAGCTGGCTGGGAAACGGATAATGAAGAAATGGAGGCACACACCTCCCTTTCAATCCCTGACATGCCCTTTCAGTGCTGTTCCTCCTTCTAGAGCCTTGAAGGATGGAACTAACTATAAAGGCAAAGGCAAAGCGAAAGCAATCAACTGGGCTGAAGAATGGGAAGAAGAGTATGGCAGCAGTAACCAGGAGTGGAAGAATTCCAAGGACCCTAGAGACAGGGATTATTACACTGCTGAGGACTGGGATAGCAAACCAATCTATGATGGTTATGACTATGTGCTGACTGCTTCAACCCTGGGAATGATGGTAAACTTGATTGAAACACGAGATTTTTGGATGATCAATAGTGGTTGCACCGACCACATCACTCCATATCTCAGTGATTTCACACATATTGATTCACATACACATCATGTGACCACAGCAAATGGAGAAACAATGGAGATGTTTGGTCCTGGTACCATAATCTTCAAACAAAAGGACCACTCTGGACCCACAGTAATACTGCATGGAGTCTGGCATGCACCAAAAGCATCCCACAGACTACTATCCGTGACTGCTCTAACCTCAAAAGGTTACCAATGCGAGATCACTACAAGCACCAAGATCTGGGACAAACAGGGGCACCTGGCCATACATGCTTCATGCTGTATTCCTGGTAACACTCTCCACTGGTTTGCATCACAGGTGATGCATCCAGCACAGAGTTGCACTTTAACCCTGTTGGATAACTCTTCCTTCGATTTATGACATCAGTGTTTTGGCCATATCTCTCCTCAAACGCTGCAACTCATTCCGCTCCATACCACTGGTACACCCACTTCATTCCTTGAACCCTCGACTTCATCACCCTGCAAAGGCTGTTCACTAGGCAAAGCTCATCAACATCCCTTTCCACCTTCATCCACACGAGCAAAACAAATCCTGGGGCTAATACATATGGATCTCGTTGAGTTTCCTTTACAATCAAGAATTCATGCTTGTTGGATTATGACCTTCATTGACGACTTCTCAGGTTATTCTGCCATTTACTTTCTACAACACAAATCAGGAACCATGAATGCCTTAATCAATCTAATCTGTTGGGCTGAAAATCAAACAGGACAAGCACTGCTTCCATATGCTCAGATCGTGGGGGGGAATACATTAATCATTCTTTATTGACATTCTTCGTGTTGAAAGGCATAAAGCATCAGACATCTGTGTCTTACACCCCTCAGTAGAACGGACAAGCTGAATGGTTTAATCACACTCTCTTGGAAAAAGCAGAAGCTATGTGACTTCATGCCTGTTTACCCCCAATCTTTTGGCAAGACGCAGTTGAAACTGCACTTCACATTTATAACCAACAACCCTCTCATCGTCTCCATTGGTCTACTCCTCACTATCTATGGACTGGGAACAAACCAGATTGTTGAAAATATTTTATCTTATCTTATCTTATCACTGGAGATCATCTTATCTTTATCTTATCCTTCATCTTATCATTTACTGATGATCTCCATGACACATGATCTATGACATATGCTACTCATGTTTCAGTATAGGCTAGAACCTTCTATCATTTCAGATATATTACAAGGTCTAGACCATTACATCAACAGGTGAAACACCTTCTTTGATTCTGTGTTTCACCCTATTGTTCCATCATTATGGAACTTCCTTGACATATGTTTCACATGTGTTTCACCTACTGTTTCAGATGCTTCCATCTGTTTCACTGTAGTGTTTCATATTTAAGTCTGAGCTTGAACCTTGTAGCCAGACACTATTTAGTCTGGGCCCTCTGGCCCATATCAAATCACAGTTCTTCTACCTGTTCCAGTCCAAGGAGTATACCTGAGTGCTCTTCCCTCATCCCTTCACTCAGAGCCCTCATCCTTATACTCTTTACCATCACAACCCTTGTGACTGTTACTGTGACTTCCTCTTGGGTCTACAACTAAGACCTAAGACAGTTAACACTCTGGTTGTAGTTCTTATCTCCAACTAAGAAGTGAGTCTCAGCACTTCATTCCACACTCCCTTGCTGCACCTTGGTCTGCACACCCTTTGGAGTTGCCTGTAACCTTCAAAACAGATGTGTCACACTTCTGAGTATTCAGATGCAGAGCTTATGTTTTTACACCTAAAGAACAATGTCAACATAAACTCATGCCAAAAGCAGAAGAAGTCATCTTCATTGGGTATGAAATAGGTTCAAAAGGATATCAGTTCTGGTCACCAACCAAGAGACAAGTCATCACATCCTTATCTGCTACTTTTGATGAGATCAACTTTCCTAATTGTCCTGGAAATCAAGAACAAAGACCCAAGTTTCCTGGAGATGACAATTCAAGATTTATTCCTCCAGAAGAATCACATCCCTCAGAGCTTTCCAATTCGGACCATCAATTAATCAGACCTGGTATAGGGGACACCCAGTGACTACCACCTGATTTGTCTTTTGAATCCAAACCATTATAACAACCTATCGGTAATCCACCAAATCCTCATCAAAGGATCCCTGTTCCTCCTGTACCTTTGCCACCTCAAAGACAGCACCGACCACCACCTTTGCAAGATCGTCAATGGCAACATCTGTGAAGAGACTTTCAAGCTATTCCTCCACACCTTGACAGAGAAGAGCATCCTCAACAGAGGGGAGCTGCTCCTGCTGGACAACCACCTAGGCCAGAACAACCTATCAGGCTTAGATGACCTGTACACCATCCAGACAGTATATATGGCAACCACCAACCTGTTGAGATAGAAAGGACACTATTAGATTATCCTGATGATGAAGATGTGGAAGTTGAAGAAGCTGGTGCAGAGCTTGGCCAACTATTCTCAGCCAAGTATATCAATCACCTACTCATCACTGGCACCAAAGCCATGCAAGTACCCAAACAATTCCAGGACGTTCTAAAGTTACCCAAAGGAGACCACAATAAATGGATCTCAGCCATGCAAGATGAGATTACCTCTTTAGAGGAACAACATGTATGGGACCTTGTGGATCTACCACCAAATCAAGACCCAATCAAAGGAAGATGGGTATATGCAATTTGTCCAGGAGGATGTGTCAAAGCTCACTTTGTGGCCAAAGGATTCACTCAAATATTCGGGATTGATTTTGAAGAAACCTTCTCACCTGTAGCACGATTTGAAACTGTAAGACTTCTACTTGCACTAGCAACCCTCAAGGATTGGGAGATAAAAGCTCTTGATGTCAAGACGGCCTTTCTCTACAGAGAACTTGATGGAGATTTACATGGAGCAACCAGAAGGATTTATCAAAAAGGGTCATGAGACTAAAGTTTGCAGACTCCGAAAAGCCATTTATGGACTAAAACAGGCAGCATTACAATGGAATAAAGCCCTACACAACAGCTTAGAAGCTATGGGTTTCAAACAATCTTTTTCAGATCTAAGAGTCTATATTCATTTCCATGGTGACGACATTATTATACTAGTTATTTATGTTGATGATACACTATTCCTGGGTAACAACCAGAAACTCCTCTCCACCAAGAAATCACAATTCATGAAGTGATGGGAATGCTGAGATTTAGGAGAAGCCAAGGAATATCTTGGAATGTGCATAACAAGAGATTGAAGAAAGCAAACACTCAAACTTGACCAGTTCTCTTATGCAGAGAAGATCATTAAGTGTTTCAATCTGGTCAATGCAAAACCAGTCTGCACTCCACTTCCCTCTGGCTATGATCCTTTACCCTCTACTGCTGAGTCATCATCATCCTTGCACTCCTGATATCAATCTGTCATTGGATCACTACTCTATATCATGCTAGGTACAAGACCTGACCTTGCCTATTCAGTTATAAAGATGTCACAATTTTCATCAAACCCTACCAAAGATCATCTTCAGCGAGCCCTCTACATTATGAAATACCTTATGTCAACTATGAAATTATGCCTATGCTATCATGGGGCATCACATTCAGGTTTTGTTGCTTACAGCGACATTGACTGGGCAGGAGATAAAGAAACTCACAGGTCAACCACTGGTTATGCCATATTCCTTGCAAATGGCATTGTTTCCTGGCTTTCAAGAAGACAGCGCAAGATTGCTTTATCTTCCACTGAGGCTGAATATATAGGAATGATGGAGGTTGCAAAACAACTATCCTGGATATGCTCTCTATTTTCAGAATTCAAAATCAAATTAAAACCGGTTGATCTCCTAGCAGACAACCAAGGAGCTATCTTCCTAGCCTCTAATCCAGCTCAAGAAGGACACACCAAACACATTGAAATTCCCTATCACTATATTCAGGAATGCATTGCAGAAAACAAAATCAAACTTTACTATGTTCTCACTGGAGAACAAGTGGTGGATATCTTTACAAAGAACCTTACTTGGCAATGTTTTGAGGAGAATAGGAAAAGACTCACACTTATCACCTGGGATCCTAAGGAGACAAGACCTTAACTGGCAAAGTGACCTTAGAGATCATCTCAGAGAGATGAAGCCTTAATTGGCAAAGTGACTCTGCTGACAGACTTTGATTAAGTGATGATGTCTAAGGATTGAGTATTGGGGTTGTATGGAAAGGTGTTCTTTCTGTACCACTCCAATACACTCCTAAGGCTACCATTGCAACATGATAAGTGAAGGGGAGTGTTGAACTTGTACTTTAATGTTTACACAACTCAGTTGCTATTCTTAGCATAATGGCTAGACCATTCTATTCTTATCCATGAGTCTAGACCTATGATGTCACTATGACATCATGTTCTTATCAACCAATAGCAGTTATTCCACTTATCTCTCTCAGGCTTAAGCTCCACTTAAACCCTATTTACTTTGTGTATATAAGATGGGCTCTCATCACCCATATACATTAGGTCAATAACATGCCCCTCACTTTCTCACAGTCCCTTATACCTTAGGGACTAAGCTAGACCTCATTAGCATCCATTGCTATACATGAACCCTTGATTACCAATGCTGGTCACTCCTCTAGGAACAAGTGTGAGTCTCATCACCTCCGCCCTATCTTCCTTGGTCATTGTGTTGCCCTGCCGTGGTGCTGTTGGAATAGTAGACCTGTACCTTTTCCACATGTATATCATCTAAGTCACTTCTCTTCTCACTCAATCAGATTCCATCTCTGACCCTCTGTCTGAAACAACCACTTACTAGGCTAGCTAGAGTAAGCAGTTATTAGGAAGCAAGTAGAGGGTGAGCCTAGTGTCAAGAGTGAGTGGAGAAACTCAAGAGGACAAGACTGGGTCCTTGATGAGCTAGGGTCGTTGTCAAGTCTGGTTCTTCTCCGCTCTGCTCCAGTCGGTCGGAAGCGCGAGAGAGAGAGGGACGAGATGGAGGTGGTCAGAGTTGGGTCGGAGGGGTAAGGACTTGGCTTCAGCAATGCAGAGAGCACACTGCGCCCTTGCACATTCGGTCCTTATATTTCGGAGAATGGAGACAAAGGGTCGGAGACGGAATCCGACTGAGCGAGAAGAGAAGTGACTTAGATGATATACGAACTAAAGAAACTACAGCATAGGGTACAAGGGTTTATATATGGAGTCCGAAGGTGGATTAGTAATGGAGATCAGTAAGCAAAGAGGTTAAGTGAAGGTACCTCGGAGCTGTACTCCGGGTACTGTGGAGCCGGAGCTGTGTTTGTGTAGAGAACACAGCCGTGGGTGAAATCTACAAGTGAGACTAGAGTAAAAGGAGAAGACAGGGGAAACGTACAAAAAGAGAAATGGAGATAAGAGTCCGGTATCTACAGAGTGCGTCTATGATAAGATTGCACCGGAGTTCCAGTGGAGTTACTCCAGAGAACCGGAGTTGGACTTAGGGATATGACAGTATCCCCCTCTTAGGCCTGAACCCCTGAAGGCCGTGAGTGAGGACAATGCAGGGTGACGAAGAATGCGGAGTCTGAAATTTCCAGGGACGTCCGTGTACCAGGTATAAAGTCCAGTGTGGACCACTATCTGCTCTTTCCCATCAACCACGATCATGTCCAAACAACTCGATGTCACCAAGATCAACACCTGGTCCGATGACCAGCTTGTGGAGGTCGAGGATGATGACGAGGAGATCAGCGCAGCGAAGTATGTGGAGCGTCGGAGGCAGGCGAAGGAGAGGAAGGAGGTGGAATGTCGAGCACGCGAGGAGGCTGAGTGTAAAGCACGGGAGGAAGCGGAGAAGAGGGCGCGTCAGGAGGAGCAGAACCGGAGGCAGGTGGAGGCAGTGTGGAAACGGCAAGAGGAAGAGGCTGCCTGGAAACAGGTAAGTGGCACGGGCGGTTAAGATGACAACGGGGCTGACGGACAACAGGCGGAGGAGGTCCAGGAGCAACAACAGTTGGCTCCTCCGGCCGGGAGAGGAAAGAAGAGGGTGTCAGAGCCCCCGACGTGTGAACGGTGTGAGGAGCAGGGCCTGGACTGTGTTCCAGGCCCCGGTAAGTTGACATCTTGTGAGGTATGCTGGGAGGCCAAGACGGCATGCAAGCGGCCTGGAGTGACGGAACCGCCGGAGAAGAGACGGAGGTGGAGGAAGGATAAGGAGCTGGAACTGGAGCCAGAGCCAGAAGTGGGACCGAGCAGCTCGCAAACCCAGGAGACGGAGGTGACGGTGCTGGAAGGCATCCGGATGGTGCTGGGAGGCATCGAGGATGTGATCCAAGCCCAAAACAGGAGGCTCGACATCCAGAATCAATGGCTTCGCCAGTTGGTGGAGCTGAAAGGGATGGAGGTGTACGGAGATGGAGAGTTGGATGTGGAGGAGGAGGGAGAGGCAAAGGCCACTGTGGAGGAGCTGCCGGAGTTGGCAGTGGAAGAGAAGGAGGCAGATGTGGCTGTGGTCGCTGCCTTCCTGGCAGAGAAGGAAAAGGAGAAAGAAAAGGAGACCGGAGAGGACACTGGAGGGGAGTTGGAGGAGTAATGGCCGCCCGCTCTGCCCCTCATGTACATAGTAAGAGTGTTGTTTGAATGTGACACATCTCAGACTGACATCGACCAGAGTGACACGTTTAAGGCTGGAACGGCCCAGGCTTGGTTGGATAACGTGAATGGAAGTTGTCGAGTAGTTCACTAGCATTGCCTAACTCCGTGGCAAGCAACCATGAGGTTTCTTCATCAGTCCCCTCATAGCCGGCCCATTGGACTAAGTATAGGAGTTGGCAATGACGTCACCTGTGATCGATCTTGGAGTCGAGAATCTCCGTGATCTCATATTCAACTTCTCCGTCAACCTTGATCGGAGGTGGCAGAGGTTGCACACGATTCGGAATTGTGTTCGGAGCCGAAGGCTCTAATTGGGAAACGTGGAAAACGGGGTGGATGGACTTCATAGAGTCAGGGAGTCGGAGCATGAAGGAGTGCGAACCGGGGCGCGCAATGATGGTGTATGGTCCAAGGTTCTTGTCGGACAGTGTGTGGGATGGGCACGTGGTCCAGAAGTACTTCGCTTTCATGTAGACTGCATCTCCAACCTTGAAGTCTGGAGGAGGGATTCGCTTGGCATCAGCGGGTCCTTGGTATTGTTGCTGAGCCAAAGCCATTTCAGAGCGGAGGAATTTGTGGAGATCATGAAGATTGGAGGTGAACTCCTGAGCACGTGAGGAGCTCAAGGAGAGGGATGTGTCAACGGAGATGTTGGGGTGGTATCCTTTGTTAGTGAAGAATGGCGAGATGCCAGTAGTAGCGCTAGGCGCGTTATTGAATGTGAACTCCACAAGGGGTAGGAGGTCCACCCAGTTGTCCTGTTGGTAGTTACAATAGATCTGGAGGTATTGCTCTAGGGTTTGATTAGTTCGCTCGGTTTGACCATCTCCTTCGGGGTGATACCTGGAGGTGAAGTGGAGGGTCATCACGAGGGCCTTGCCCAGAGAGCGGAAGAAGTGGGAGACAAACTCCAAACCTCTGTCGGATGTGATGTGGGACGGAACCCCGTGCTTGGAGAACACATGGGTTACAAAGATTTTCGCTAACTCCAGAGCAGAGATGGTGTTGTGGGTTGGGATGAATATCCCTTGCTTGGATAGACGGTCTACAACCACCAGAATGGCAGTGTATCCGGAGGAGGACAGGAGATGTTCGATGAAGTCCATGGAGATGGAATTCCACAGACGTTCGGGGATTGGGAGTTGCTTGAGTAGTCCATACGGACAATGGCGGGGAACTTTGGCACGAGCACACGAAGTGCATGAACTGACATACTCCTTGACTAAAGTCCAGATGCCAGGCCATGTATACTCTCGATGGATCAACTCTAAAGTCCGGTTCTGACCGAAGTGGCCAGTGAGAGGATGATCATGCTTATAACGGAGAACTTGGAGTCAGAGATCATTGACATCTGGGACATAGATCCTGCCATTGAGACGGAGGAGTCCATCGGAGTCTACTGACCAACGATGATCGGAGGTGTTGGACATGTGGTGCTGGGCCACGGGATCTAAGGGCAGGGAGGAAAGGACATCTTGGTGGAGTTGCTCCATGTCGACGAGGGTTGCTGCACGGAGTGCGGGGGTGAGAAGGCAGGTAGCTCTAAGGAAGGATGCGAGCTGTTCCTGCGTGAAGACCAGACGGAGATTGTGGGGATTGATGTGAGCATAGTCCCTATCCCCCTCTTTGGGATAGACGTCCCAGCGTCTAGTAAGGGAGTCAGGCTTAGCTCCGAGGCGTCCAGGGCAGAAACGAATGGTGAGATTGAATTGACAAAGGAACTCCGACCAGTGCACTTGGCGCTGGGTCAGGAGTTTCAAAGAGGTGAAATATTCTAGATTCTTATGGTCCGTGACAATGTCGACTGGAGAGGCGGAGCCCTCGAGGTAGTGCCACCAATGCTGAAAGGCCTTGAAGATGGCCAACAGCTCCTTATCATGGATATTGTAGTTGAGCTCCAGAGCGGTGAGCGTACGGGAGTAGTAGGTGACTGGACGGACTTCACTGTCGGAGCATCCAATGGAGAGGATGCCGGCGATGGCATAGTCAGAGGTGTTGGTCTCCACAATGAGCAGAGCATCCAGAACCCAGTGGGTGAGAATAGGAGTGGAGGTGAAAGCGGCCTTGAGGCGCTGGAAGGTGGAGCGGCACTCTGGGGTGAAATTCCAAGGGGCATCTTTCCACGTCAAGCGGGTAAGGGGCACGACAATGCCGGAGTAATCAAATATAAAACGACGGTAAAAGTTTGCGAAGCCGAGGAAGGATTGGATGTCCTTCACCTTCCGAGGTTCTGGCCAATTGGAGATGGCCTTCACCTTTTCAGGCGACATGGACAGTCCCTCGGTGGACAGCTGGAAGCCGAGGTACTTGACGGAGTCGGAATGGAACTTGCACTTCTCCGGTTTGGCATACAAGCCATGCTTCTGGAGGCAGCAGAGAACTTCTCGGACATGCTTCTTGTGGATCTCAAGATCTGGGGAATAGATCAGGATGTTGTTGAGGTAGATGACGACACAGACATCAAGAAGATTGGTGAAAACACTATTCACAAACCTCTGGAAAGCTGCCAGAGCATTGGTAAGACCGAACGGCATAACACACCATTCAAATGAGCTGTAGCAAGTGCAGAAAGCGGTCTTCCACTCGTCACCTTCGGCGATATGGACTAGGTGGTATGCATGACAGAGGTCGATCTTTGAATAGATCCGGGCTTTAGACGGAGCGTCCAGGAGGTTGGAGATCAGTGGAAGCGGATACTGATCTTTCTTTGTGATCTTGTTGAGTCCACGGAAGTCCACACACAAGCGGAGCGAACCATCCTTTTTATGGACAAAGAGGACCGGAGCTCCATGAGCGGAGCTGGACTGTCGAATGAATCCATAGTTGAGATGCTCATCAAGGAACTCGCGTAGGGATCCTAACTCAGTGGGGGAAAGGGAATAGATGGTGCCCAGAGGAGGCAAAGCACCCTCTTCCAGATCGATCTTAAGATCGTACTCACAATGCGGAGCGAGCGTGTCTGCTCGAGCTTTGCTGAATACATCTGTGAAATCATGGTAGACGTCCGGAACTCTGGAGAGGTCCGGAGGTGGGGAATCTGGAGAGACAGAAGCGGAGCGTAGCTTTGCTGAGTCCTCTGGCCAGAGATGTAGGGTGAACTGCATAGAGCCCTCTAGCTTACAGGCACGGGAGTACGCTGCAGTGTTAATGAAGGATATGCTCAGCGGGGATGGAGGAGGCAAGTCAAGGATAGAAGGACCGAAGTCCAGTGCATCATTGGAGACGGATGTGGGAGGAGGGCGAGCCAACAGAGTGGGCTCGACAGAGGGAGGTACTGGGGATGCTGGCACTCGTTGCACGTTCGATCGGAAGCTAATGCTGCCCAGTACCCAATCAATCAATGGATTGTAGCGGGTGAACCATGCGTGTCCGAGCACAAGAGCACAAGAGGAGTCCAACAGAGTTACGAAAAATGTTTTGGAGGTGACGTCGCCGGAGGGAAAGTGGAGGCTGAGTTCAACAGTACAGGAAATGGTTGTGTTGGATGACCCATCAAGGAGTCGGAGAGAGAGTGGAGGAACGTCACGATATGGGAGAGAATGTTTATTTACGAAGGACGAATCTACAAAACAATGGGTAGAACCTGAGTCAACTAAAGCAGAGATGGAGGAAATATTATATGTCAGGATAGAGACGGAGGGCATAAGGGTGTTGGGATCTGAGAGAGTGGACCTCCGTGATTGTACACTCGGAGTCAACGCAGTCTCCAGGGTGTATGGAGTTCTGGAGACTGCTGACTATTTTTTTGACTCCGCAGCGGCCGGAGTGGAGGAGGTCATAGTGACCGTCGCTGCGCGTGCCTTTGCCTTGGAGGCCTTACTAGTCGACTTTGGACAATCCTTGGTGGTATGTCTGGCAAGTCCGCAGAACATGCAGAGGCCGTTCTTGAAGCATCGCTGACGCTCTTCCTCAGTCAGCTTGCTGTCCTTGCCCAAGTGTGAGGGTGCATTGGTCGAAGTGGACTTGGCGGAGTTGGATTTGGAGGGTGACAACAAAGTTGCCTTGGGAGTGGAGGGGGAGGTACCGGAGGGCTTATTGGTGGAGGACGAAGTCGAGGCGGACTTATTGGTACTGCTGGAGTTGGAGGGTGTAGACTTGGTTTGACAAGCAATCTCTGATTTCTGCTCCCAGTACCTTGCGTTGATAGTCTGCACGAGGGTCCGGAGGGTGTAGAGAGTGTCGGGCTTTCTGACACAGGAGATTTCGTCTTTGATACAGTCTGGCAGACCGTTATAGAAAATATGGCAGAGGGCACCAGGTCCATAATTGTCGACCTGTCCTGCCAGCCTATTAAACTCGACAACATATTTATTGATCCACTGGCCATCTTTCATCGTCAAGTGGTCCAGCTGATGTTCTGCATCTCTGACCGGATCATGCGGACCGAAGTTTGCCTTAAGTTCTTTGACGAAAGTTTCATAGTCGTCCATCCACAAGGGACAGCGACGGTATTGAGCAGAGTTTAGGAGGTCTGGTTTGAACCATTCCAAGGCCATACCCTTCAGGTAGGACTGCGCGAATACTACTTTAGCGCGGTCCAACTGGAATGCCTTCAGGTGGTCCTGGAAGTTGAGCTCGCATTGCACCAAGAAGGCGTGGAGTTTGTGAGGGTCTGTTCCGTCGAACGTATCTGGCTCGCGGACCTTGGTCCAAGAGGAGGAAGTGTTGCGGTCAGCGGTATTATTAGTCCGCGTGAGTGCATGGATTGCCTGAGTGAGAGCAAGCATAGGGTCAAGAGGTGGAGGCAGACTTCCAGGGAGATGAATATTATGGGGGGATGGAGGATCATTGCCTTGGAGGGCATCGTCCCAGCCCCCATCGTCTGGATCGTTGGGGTCATCTCCCGGGTTGGGTGCACCTCCGGGATTGCCACTCGGAGCAGGCGCAACCCCATTGTTAGACTGAGGTGGAGAGGCGGAGTTGCTGCCCATAGCAGACACGCTGGCTGAGGCAGATGCATCGGAGGAAGGCCCCTCAGAAGGAGGCTCTTCAGGGGGAGGCTGACGGGCATGGCGTGATGGTGTAGGGGTGGTCCTTCCGTCTGAAGGCGGAGGACTTCACTGTGCTGGGAACAAGAGAAAGTTCCCGGACCCAGGCATAGGCGGAGGTGTGTTGGGATGGGGATTAGCGCAGGACTGCACACGAGTCTGGATGATGTGAGACATGGTACAGACGAATGCACAAGTGTTAGTTTGTATATACTGTCAAGTCCGGTTCTTCTCTGCTCTGCTCCAGTTGGTCGGAAGCATGAGAGAGAGAGGGATGAGATGGAGGTGGATGGAGTTGGGTCGGAGGGGTAAGGACTTGGCTTCAGTGATGTGGAGAGCACGCTGTGCCCTTGCACGTTCGGTCCTTATATTTCGGAGAATGGAGACAGAGGGTCGGAGACGGAATCCAACTGAGCGAGAAGAGAAGTGACTTAGATGATATATGAACTAAAGAAACTACAGCATAGGGTACAAGGGTTTATATACGGAGTCCGAAGGTGGATTAGTAACAGAGATCAGTAAGCAAAGAGGTTAAGCGAAGGTACCTTGGAGCTGTACTCCGGGTACTGTGGAGCCGGAGCTGTGTTCACATAGAGAACACAGCCGCAGGCGAAATCTACAAGCGAGACTAGAGTAAAAGGAGAAGACAGGGGAAACATATGAAAAGAGAAACGGAGATAAGAGTCTGGTATCTACAGAGTGTGTCTATGATAAGATTGCACCAGAGTTCCAGTGGAGTTACTCTGGAGAACTGGAGTTGGACTTAGGGATATGACAGTCGTCCCTTATATACTATTCTAATGTTTACATGTATGTACACTAGATCTAACAATATCCTGTGCTTACTGGAGTCATCAGGAGTCAAGGTGGGTCGTGTAGAGTCAAGTGGACATGAGGGAACATGAGTTTGAAGGAAGGACAATAGTGTGAGAGCAGACCATATGGACAGGGGTCATGGGATCAACATGAGGTTGATCATGTGGTAACAGCAAGGTGAAATGAGGCAGTGCAAGGCAGTGCCTGAGGCATTTCAGGTGTCCATATATGGTAATTGTGGATTGGCAGATCTGTGTTACGCTTGGCCTGGGTAGGGACGAGCATAGACCTAGTGGGACAATGGTTGCTCCTAGACAAGCGCGGAGGACGTTATCCTAAGGGTCTTCCTTAGGAGGCAAGGACGAAGGTGGCTGAGGGTCTTCTTGCGGCAGCGAGGATACTGCCAGTCTAGGGATACTAGCCGGTGGATGAAGGAGCTCAAGGCTTGGGAGTGAGGAGTGAACAAGGTAGTTTGCCAGGTAAGTCTAGCTTAGGGTACATGGCTAGACGACTGGGGTTTATATACCTATCTGTGATGCGCACAGACCAGCTACCATATAAGGGGAACAAAGAAAAAGAAGACAAGAGGTCTGAGTTGAATTGGGCAGAGGCATAAGCCAGAATGACCAATAGGCTGAAAGGAGTAAGGGAAGTCCGAGATGGATTGGACTGTAAGTAATGAGGAATGACAAAGGATCCATTGGGTTGGATCATGAAGTAAGTGTCAATGATAAGTGATCTGGCAGACCGGATTGTGGGATAAGCGGGGAACGGTAAGTGAGGAAAAAGAAAAGGGGTGAATCATAACAATCTGTGGCTGCACACGATGAGATCTGGTGAGTCACAATGACTAGGATTGACTAGGGTTGACTAGGATCATTGCAAATGATCAGGCTCAAGGGTTGATGCCTGTATAGCCAACTGATACCAGGGTGCACATAGCATGTTTGAGGGTTCAAGCATGTGCAATCTGGATCAGGGAGGTCTAGATGGGTATAGACTGATCTATGGAGCATGAGGACAACTAGACTTGCTAAGTCCAGATGTGGAATAGATAAGTGGGCAAAATCCAAATAAACTCCTAAAGTGCTCGGATGAGGCCAGAAAAATAAATATGGAAAAATAGGGGGAAAAATGAGGAAGTATAACACTGTCTCCATTCTCTGAAATATAAGGACTGAATGTGCAAGGACACAGCATGCTCTCCACATCACTGAAGCCAAGTCCTTACCCCTCTGACCCAACTCTGTCCCTCTTCATCTTGTCTCTCTCTCTCTCATGCTTCCGACTGACCGGAGTAGAGCAGAGAAGAACCAGACTTGACAGGTGTATCCTTTCACCACTAGTCATGCCTTGTATTTTTCTATTTCACTGTTGGGACCACACTTGATTCTGAATACCTATTGTAAGTTGATTATCTTTCAATTGCATGGTTGTTCAACTTTCTCATACAGCCCAATCTTTTTGAAGGTGTCAAGCTCAGTGTTCATTGCCTTTAGCCAGAGGTCCAAGTCAGAGTGATTCATTGCCTCATTATAGGTGTGTGGTTTATCCTCTGTTGTTGTCTCAGTACAATACACATGCTTGCTTACTAATCCTTCACATCCATTGCCCTCTGCTTCTCTTATCACTGCACTGTTGCCCTCCTTTCTCACGTTGTCCTCATTGCCCTTTGACTTCATTGTCTCCCTTGCCTCAATCACCTTCCTTTGTAGATTTACTAGGAAACAGTTGTCATTGTCATGGATTGATGTCCAATGCTTATGGTTTGACTGTCTAACATCTGGTAGCAGAATCAGGTGTGGGTATGGAGTTGGTGGTGCATGAGGGTTCATTGGAACCTTGACTGATGACCTGAACAGTACAACGGCAAGTTCTGGTGCTTGGTGAGTCATTTTTTTCTCACTTATCCTTATCAACACTTGACATTGATTTTTGTCACATTCATCAGGATCTGCAGTGGGAGGGGGCAATACATGTGTGGTTGACCTATCTGACTCACTTAAGGTGTGTTCCACTTCCTCTTCACTCTCATCATCACTTTGATCAGCTTCCAGGATCCATCAGGGAACATGAATTTTAGCTAAATCATCTAACTTGGTCTAACTGTCTAATTTTAGATCATTTAGATGAAATTAGATGTTTAGTTTTGACAATGGTTAGATTGCAGACAGTTTAGAGGACTTATGAGTTTGTTACAAGGCTATTTACTACTTTAAGCTATTGTTTAATTAGATGTTAGAAGATATTGAAAGCCAGTTCATTTAGATGGTTAGATATAGTGTATTAGTTGTCTTAGAGTATTAGACTTGTGGGAGCATGAAGATATACTATGTATTTTGACATTTAGTCACTTTGAGTAATCAAACCTTAGGCAGTTTAGACAGTTTGAACATTGATGTTTGGATATAATACTATTTATAATCAAATCTTAGACAGTTTAGACAGTTTGAACATTAAATGTTTGAAGATATAACATTTAGACAATAAAGTCATTTAGTATTTTAAATATGAAAATATAATTCTAGTTGATTACTTTAGAAATAGAAATCACAATATATTATGTAATCTCAATGTATTATGTAATATATTATCAATCAAACATATTAAAAAGTGTAGTAAAAGGTGTAGCACAAGTGTACCAAAAAGCGTACAAAAGTGTTGTAAAAGTGTAGCAATGAAGTGTAGATAGTGTACCAAAAAAGCGTACAAAGTGTTGCAAAAGTATAGATAATGAGCAGGTACTTTGAAGTGCACCAAAAAGTGTACACAATTGTGTAAAGTAATAACTTCCCACACTTGGAGTGCACAAGTCCTACAACACTATTTGTGACTGTTTGTGCCACCAGCTATATAAACCAGCCACACCTCAGAAATTTTCTCATACTCTCTTTCTTCTTGATTTCATCCATCTCTGTTCATCACGATCATTGATTGTTGTTTGTTCGCTATTTTGGTCAGCTTATGTAATCAACTCTTCATTTAATTAACTATTTTTTGGTACACTATCTACACTTCATTGCTACACTGTTACAACACTTTTGTACACTTTTTGGTACACTTGTGCTACACCTTTTACTACACTTTTACTACACTTTTGTACACTTTTTGGTACACTTGTGCTACACCTTTTACTACACTTTTTAGTACACTTTTGTATGCTTTTTGGTACACTTTCACTATACTTCACTATAATTTTTAGTACACTTTCACTGTACCCTTACTATGTTTTTTAGTACACTTTCACTACACCTTTACTACACTGTACTATACTTTTTAGTACACTTTGTATGCTTTTAATACACTTTTACTACACTTTCACTACACTTTTACTACACTTTTGGTACACTTTCACTACATTTTTGTACATTTTTTGGTATACTTTCACTACACTTTCAGTACACTTTTGTATGCTTTTTAGTTCACCTTTAGTACACTTCATGAGACACTTTCATAACACTTTCACTACACTTTTGTATATTTTTAATACACTTTCGTTACACTTTTACTTCATATTTAATGGAATACTTTTACATACTTTTATTATACTTTTACCATGCTTTTGTATATTTACTATACTTTTACTATACCTTTACTATACTTTGTACATTTCATTGCTATACTTTAGCCTTTGTGTATCTTTTCATATCTATATACATCTTATTCCTACACTTTCACTACATGTGTTATGCAGAATGTGCCTCAAGTAAGGGGACCAGAGACTTACCCAATGAGCAGGACACTCATGAAGAGGTATGACTCAGCTCAGAGGAGACAGAGGGACTTGGAGACTATATGTCCTGATGGATGGACTAAGACTATACACCTGGGTGGGGTAGACTGAGGACTGAGGGCATTGGAGAGACAGTTGAAGGATGAAGGGACTAGGTGACTTGAGACAATGCTGAATTGTGCAGAACAAGAATAGAGTAGTAGTACAATGCAGTTGGTATATATAGGAAAGAACACGTAAGTGTGGAATCCTATGAAAGGCTATGGAAAGATGGGGATACTAAGCTGTGGTGAGAGACACAACTGCTGAGAAGACTGTTCATAAGAGGAACAAAGAATGAGATAAAAGAGGAACCAAGGGAGAACTAAAGGGGTGTGATGGCCACATGGAGGTCACTTGTGATGATAAGAATGTGATTGTAAGTGTAAGTAAAGAGACCAAAGACAGGTGTACATATGGGGTGAAGGGAGGAAAGAACCAGGACATTAGAGTGAAGAGAAAAGATCATAACAACATGCTTTACATTTCTATACTTTTATCATATGTATATTTTTCTTGCTCCACTGTTCATACACTATTCTAATGTTTTACCATACTTTGTATGTTTTTGATATGTTGCATATACTTTATTGCCATGTTTTACCATACTTCACTATACTTTTGTATACTTTTACTATATTTTGAGAAGTATCCATGTATTGGAACAGTTTATTGACTATATACAATGAGGTGCAAAACCATTACAATGTTTGGTACTTTTGTAGTGTACATGATGTAGCATTTGAGTGTGTGGGAATGTCGCTTAGTATTGGTGGGAGCGTGGGAACTACTAATTCCTGGCTACAGAACAGTCCTTGGATCATGTGATTTGGCCCACAGAGTGGAGAGATACATTCATTTTTGTACAAAGGTATCATTGTAACAGTTTTGCACCTTTTAGTGATAACTAAGGTATTTAGCAAACATCAATACTTGGTATACCCTCCTTTGGCTTTAAGCACTGCCTGAACCCTTCTAGGCATGCTTTCAATCAATCCCTGACATACCTCCACTGGTATTTCACCTGAGTTCCCTCCCACAACTCATGAACTCCACTAGGAGAGGGTTCTTGCTCTGCAAGTCTCCTTTTGAGATAATCCCAGGGATGTTCAATGGGGTTTAAGTCTGGAGACTGTGCAGGCCACACCATAGTGCTAAACTCCTGTTCTTCTAGCCAGTCCCTGACCTTTCTGCATGTATGCTTAGGGTCATTGTCCTGCTGAAAGATGATGTTAGAAGGATTTAGACCATAATGCTGTAGGGTATTCAGCAGTTCATCCTTCAAAATCTGAAGGTATAGGTCTCCATCCATCCATCCATCAATCTTGACAGCATAGCCAACTTCCTGCCAAGTCATACAGCCCCACATCATCACAGAACCTCCTCCAAACTTGAGGGTTCCCTCTACTAACCTATCACTGAGCCCCTCTCCTGACCTTTTCCATGCCCACTTGTGTCCATCTGACCCTAAATGATTGATTTTGGTCTCATCAGACCATATCACCTTCTTCCAGTCCTCCAGAGTCCAATCTTTATGAGCATAGGCAAAGTCTAAATGGGCCTTGTGATGTCTAGCAGAGAGTAATGGACATTTGGACTTGACTACAGCTTTCATACCAGCTTTCTTCAAATGACAACAAGTAGTGCTTGGATGAAGAGGCTGATTAGTGATGTTTGAAAGAGATTTGGTCACTTGGACTGCATTCTCTGCCCTCTGAGTTGAAATAAGATGAACAGCATGGTGAATATTGGCAGGAGAAAGCTTTGATGGGTGTCCTCCAATTGACTTCTGAAGGTTGGAATGCTCCTTAGATCAAAACCTAGAGACAGTAGCAATGCTGACACCAGTAGAGGAGGCAATAGAGCAAGTAGAATGGCCAGCATCAAGATGTGAAAGGATAGTCTTCTTTTGAGCAGAAGAGAGAGATTTCATGATGATGATGGTTGGAAAGAAAGAAGTGTGGGAACAATTTAAAACTTAGACAAATCATTTATGTGTATATCTTTATTTATACAACAAATAAACATCAACTATCCTTCTATTCAACTGAGATCTTGCTATCCATAGCAAAAGGTGCAAAACTGCTACAATGATACCTTTGTACAAAAGTGAATGTATCTACTCCATGAACCAAATCACATGATCCAAGGACTGTTCTGTAGCCAGGAATGTTGGGAATGGCATTCTGTGCATTCACTGTAAGACCTATGGGCAAATTGTAAGACCCTAAGGGCAAGTCTTCCCAGGGAGTTTAGCTCCTCAGCATGGGTCAAACCCTCCATGACACTGGCATTGGTACCCTGACCATATAGCTCAGTGGTTAGAGCACCTGGTATACAACTAGGAGGTCACTGGTTTGATCCCAGCTCTGGTCACATTTTCATAACAAGGAATTAGTAGTTCCCACGCTCCCACCAATACTAAGTGAAATTTCCACACACTCAAATGCTACATCATGTACACTACAAAAGTACCAAACATTGTAACAGTTTTGCACCTCACTGTATATATATAATATTGATTCTATTTGCTATTTATCTAATTACTAGCTAATTAGTATTAGACATACAAATGAAATAGATGTCTTCTTTACTCAATAATTTGTCTAATATAACTGTCCAATCAATATTTAAACATCAAATAATCTAAGAAACAATTTATAAATAGCTTATTATCTAAGTATCTACTAAATATGGTTGACTACACAATCTATTAACTTGGATTTAAAGCTTGTTTACACAAGACTAATTGGTCTAGTCATCCTCCAGGAGCATCTTGCCTCACCAGCCACCACTTTCAAACTCTGCCTGGTGGGCTACAGGGACTGTGCTTCAGCCCCTCTTTCAGCCAGTTCTCTCCCTGCTCCACCAGGTTCACAGTTTGAGTCCTATCCTTATGCTTTTTGTTCATAGAGTGCTCTTTCTGTACCACCAGGCCTGTTTTTTATGCTATAATCAGTCACTTCGCTCCCCATCACTTCCCTCATGTTCCAGCATGCATCCTCCTCCAACCAGACCATCCCTTCTCAGTTGTCTAACAAAGGAACCCGACAATACTCCCTTCTGGCTGGTTTTGCCACCACAGCAGTCAAACGGGCCATTGGAGTCATCAACAAATTCAAAAGGCACAAAGTGTCAAAGGCAGGAGCCATCCTCCAAATCCAGTCAGCCCTCACTTCTGGAGAGGTTGAACCCTCTGAAGATGAGCTCACCACTGCCCTCTCATCCTACATCACCATCCTCAATGACATCCAGTAGCCTGCTCAGCAGAATCAGTCCAGGACAGCTCAAGTCCAAGAAGCCCCTATCTCTATCAATAGGGGCTCTTCAGCCACACCCCCATCCTCACCTTCTTCCTCGACCAAAGCAGACTCAGAGCCTGCAATCGCATTTGCTCCATGCTCACCTGACTTGAGGACCACCATCTCCAATCAACAACACTCAGTTGACTCCAAGTTTGAGGATGCAGATGAGGGGCCAAGAAGCACCACAAAACTGTCAATGAGGATCTCTACCCCTGGAAAGTGACCACAGTGGTCCTTCTGTCCACTCTTGAGTCAGAAGTCCAACAGAGTCTTGTCTTGCTCAAGGAATGGGCAAATAACCCCACCATGGTTGTCTGTAACATTCTGCTTTCACCAGGATCTCCAGACTTCCTCCCAGATCAGTGGCTCAACATTGTCAAGGGACATGCAGTCAACCTTGCTAAGGTCCTGGGAGCTCACTACTCATCCAATGTCAACACTAAGCAGTCCCAAGATATTGGGGACCTCTTCCAGATCTCCATTCAAGTGCCAATCCAAAGCCATCACTGGCCATGGGGACTGGGTCATCACATTCAGGAAGACTGTGCAAGCGATCTCATTCGCCCTGCCAGGGAGACACTCAGAGTGTTACAGCTGGAATCGAGCAGCTGGAGTCCCACTGTCAGAAACTAATATTGGAGTGAAGCTATGTAGACATACCTGGAGTCCCACTGTCAGAAACTGAAGAAGTTGACAGTGGAACTCCGACAATAAAAGCGAGATCGAAGGAAAACAGTGACAAACATCAGCCACATTGTGGCTGACAGTCTAAATAAGGTAAACTACCTGAAATGTGCTGAGTGCACAATCATACTGCAACACTCCCCCATGATTGCACACCTCTGCAAAATTGAATCTAAGTGTGATCAAAGTGTTGAAGTCCGAGAATAGAACAAAACTGCTCAACTTTCAGTCGAGGCAATGCCTTCATGAGAACATCAGCAGGCATTTGTGCAGTAGGAATGAACTGAGGAGAAATGATCCCTTTATCCACTACATCTTACAGCCAGTACCACTGGAGGTCAAGATGCTTCATCCGCCCATGATGCTCCAGGTGCTTCACCACCTGGATCGCTGACTGGTTGTCCATGTGAAGGGTGGATGGGCCTGTGAGCTCGAAGCCCAATTCCTGCAGGAGTTTGCACATCCATACAATCTCCTTTCCAGCCTCACATGCAGCAACATACTCTGCCTCTATGATGGATAAAGCAACAATAGACTACTGCTTAGACATCCAGGAGACTACACCCATGTTGATCTTGACCACAAATGCACCTGTAGAATGTCCTGTGTCCTTACAACTGGTGTGGTTCACATCAGTGAATGTAGAGAATAGCTCAGAAGATGATCAATCCAGTGAGTAAATGATGCCAAAACTCATTGTGCGCTTGATGTAGTGAAACAAATGCTTGATGGCATTCCAGTGAGTCACACCAGGATGGAAGGTGAAAGATGCAAGTTGGCTGACTGCAAATGTGATGTCAGGGTGAGTGGTACATGAAAGGTATTGGAGTGAGCCAATGGCACCTCCATAGTTGATGGAACACATGAATGCATGCTCTTCAGCTGTCCTGGGGCTCTGCTCCCAGGAGAGGCAGAGACTAGGGTCCATTGGAGTCGATACAGGCTTACTGTCTGCCATACTGAAGTGGGAAAGCATGTCAACACAGTATTGGCGCTGAGAGATGGTTAATGCGCACTGAGAGCGATCACGATTGATCTGTTATGAAAATGCGACCAGAGCTGGGATCGAACCAGTGACCTCCTAGTTGTATAACAGGTGCTCTAACCACTGAGCTATATGGTCAGGGTACCAGTGCCAGTGTCATGGGGGGTTTGACCCATGCTGAGGAGCTAAACTCCCTGGGAAGACTTGCCCTTAGGGTCTTACAATTTTGCCCATAGGTCTTACAGTGAATGCACAGAATGCCATTCCCAACATGATCTTGATGCCCAGTATCTCTGAGGTTGGTCCCAAGTTGCACAGCTTGAAGTACTTGCTCAGATCAGCGATGGCCTGCTTTATCACATCCAGAGACTTTGATGCATAGGTCATATCATTCACAAACACAGGGAGGATAATCTGGACATCACCTTGAGTGAAAATGTAGACAGTGACGTCTGAGTAGGTCTGAGTGAAGCCAAGTGACTTGAGTGTGGTACACATCTTGTGATTCCACCGGTTTCCACCTTGTTTGGTCCCATACAGAGCTTTCTTCAGCAAGCAGACAGCATCCTTCAGATCTCCCTCTGCAAATCCCTCTGGCTGCTCCATGAAGACATTGCAGTCCACCTCACCATTCAAATATGCATTGGAGATGTTGACAGACCACAGGTGCAGGTCCTCAATGGCAGCAAGGGGTAGGATGACTCAGAGGGTCGGAAGGCACACTGTGGGGGCAAACACCTCGAGATACTTGAATCCAGGGTGCTGGGTGAATCCTTGGGTGACCAATCTGCCCTTATATCTTTCAAACAAGCCATCAGTGTGGTATTTCTTCATAAACACCCACTTTGAGCCTATGACAGGTCGGTTCTGGGGCTGTAGCATGAGCGTCCATGTCCCATTCGTCTTGTGGGCTGCCAGCTCATCAAGTGCTGCCTGTCTCCATTCAGAGGCATCCTCACACTTCATCACCTTTTTCAGTGACCTTGGGTGTGGTGTGCTTGCAGCAAAACATTGTGCCATGTCTGCTTCTTCCTCATCCTCACTATCAGAATCATCCTCAATCAGGTCTATCAGTGCTGGACTCAGTTTCCACCATTCCCGGGGTTGCTGGCACTGTCTGCAGGGCAGGCATGCTCCAATGCTGATTGGACTTGGTGCTGGTTCAGGTGTAGGTGCAGGCACAGGTGGAGTGACTGGTGTGTCAGGAAGTGGATTGAGTGCTACAATGGGTGTGTTGGAGTTGACATCATGCTCGTTGTCAGGATCAGGTGCCCCCCCAGGATGGAGAACTCCAGGAGTCTCTGCATTGTCATCATTGTCATCATGAGTGGCTGGTGGAATTTACAGGGTGGCAGGTGGGACACTAGGCAATGAGGGCAATGAGACAGCTCCAGGTGTGTCAGCAGGGGCAGGAGGTGTTGACGGAGCAACTCGCTCATCAAAGTCAGTGCATTCAGAGATGATGGTCCACTTTGTGGTTGGATTGTAGAACTTCCAACCCTTATACCCATCTGGGTACCCAATGAATACACACTTGTCATAGTGAGGTTGGTTTTGGAAGTGTACAGGCAAACTCCCAAAGGGGGCGCAGACCGAGGGACAGCCAAGGGATAAGCTTGAAGTGTGAGACTCACTTCAATAGATTGGAGTGGTGAGAACTTGCAACCAGAATGGTGGCAGTTATATGTCAAGGGTGTGTGAGAGAGAGTGTCTCTGAGTGAAGGAATGAGGGAAGAGTCACTCAGGTAGAGAGAGAACTCCTTGAACTGCTGATGATTAGGGCTAGAGAGCCCGGTTTAAATACAGTCTGGTACTAAGGTTTAAACTCAGACTGAAATGTGAAACACTATAGTGAAACGTGTTTCAGATGTAAAACACTTCTATCAGAGAAGTTGATGAAGGTGAAACAAATTAGAAGCAAGAAGTTGATGTAGATGAAACGATGAAGTAAAAGAAACGTTTCATCTTGTTACAACATGAGAAGCGTATGTAACAGATCATGTGTCATGGGAGATCATCA
>JBBPTA010000084.1:6067-18109 GCA_038093915.1 Boletellus aff. emodensis
TTTTTATACTAATTGCTCGCCCTCCATGTGCTTGCCTTTTTCCATCGGCGCACACGTTGCTGGCGGTGTGGTCATCAGGGGGCGACGGCGAGTAAGAACATTTGCGTACGTGAACCGTCCATGATGACGTGCGCAGTCGGTGCTCGCAATCGCCAGAGGGGGCCTAGACCATGCCACGGCGCCCATCGACACGTTGCCGTGCGTCTATCTGATCCATTTCGGACGAGTAGGCGCCACTTGATCGCGACTGCTGGGCGTATGACGTAGAGTTAGGTTTTATACAGCGATGACTAATCTGGCAGCCCCCGTTCATTGTACGATCCCGATTGGCGCCGTTTATGCGTGTGCACGTATGCTTTCTTTTTTTCACAAGCTAAAACTCTACGTACCGAGTTTGATGTCGAGTTTCAGCCACCTCCCCTTTTCTCCATTTGGTACAGTGAATGCCTCCCTAGGTCAGAAGTTCTACAACGTTCAACGGCCCCCCTTCGGCGTCGGCGGAGGAGCGGCCTCTGAGCGGCTCATTTTTTACTACTTGACCAAATAAAGTTGTATGCCACGGCGACAAAGATCCCATCCATTTATGACTCTGATATGAGCATGATATGTCTTACCGTACTGACCATGCCAGTGATAAGGGCCCTAGGGCATGGGGGAGTACGGCGAGGCGGGGCCCGCGAGGGTGTACGAGCCTCGAGGTGAGTCCGCAGCTTGCGTACCTGCCCTTGGCGCGATAATGTGCTCAGGGAGCAGGACGCACTTGGAAGTGTTGTGCTTCATTGTTGCTGGGGTGGGGAATGTGGCAGAGACCCAGGAAGTATCGGTGCTGTACGTAGGCCGATCAAGGTCCAGGAGGCCTAGAAGTCGGTCCGGAATGACGGGATGTCCGACCCTGTCTGTGCATCCTTGGGGCAGGCGAAAAGGGCCTCGGAACACGAGAAAAGAAGGGGTTGCCGAGACCAGGAGCGCACGGCTGCGCTGGTCGAGCCTCCCGGCGATGAAATTAGAAACAACGTGTTTCTGGCATGTCCGGTCACAAAATGACGGCGTTACTGCTAAATTACATAATAAATTTCTCGCTGGGGTGTATCAAACAATTGGGGCGTATCTGAGAACGGATCAATTTTTTGAAAACAGGGTGGTGCTCTTTGTTGTGCTTCTTGATATCCGCCTTCTCGGATGTGCACAGCTTGCCAAGCGTGCATATGCTTATCAGGTTATCAGTATGGGCACAAACGATGCCGTACAACTGGATCGGCGTGGAGGTCGGAGGGCCCCATTTAATGCAGCTGGTCTGCATGTATGCCGAATGGCATCGGCACAGATTTCACAAGCGACGGATCTAAATTGTCTCTCTTTGGATGAGCATAGGTAAGCAGGGCGGAGCCAGCTTTTTTCCGCATCGCGCTCGTCCAGTCCCGCTTGCTCAAACCTCGATTCGAGGCACCTCGCAGCCGGCTCTCCGCTCAGCTGCCAGTGTACGTCATCTCTCATACACTTGCTGTGAGGTTCTCCCACCTGTCCCACAGCTCACGCCTCCGGACGAGCTCAAGCGGTCACTCAGTGCTGGGGGTGTCACTTTACGCTCTTGCCCAACCTCACCTCCTCCCCATCTCCCTCTCCCCCGCGTCCTATCGCAGCGGCATCCAAATAATAGGAAGCACTCCAGCACAGATGACTCGCCCGGTTCACCCTCGAGTGGTTACACAGTGCCTCATAATCCGGGTTAACCAGTGATCTCCCCTCTGATGGTCTGTCTGCAAATGCAGAAGACTCGCCATCACGGGATCCTATATCCTCTTCCCTTCTTCTCACTTCTACTTGAAAGACACATCCGATTTGCGTCTCCAGTTCTACCTGCGCAACCACAACGCACCCATGTTTTCGCTTCCTTCCTAGAAGACCTCTTTCGTACCTCTCTTCAACCTTTGGCTGGTCCGTAGCTTCCTCGCAGTTGCATGTCCCTTCCCGCAGCCACCTTTCCGGCTCTCCTGTTGACAAGGATTTAACTCCCTTCGAATGACTATCGACATTTTAATTTATTAAATTCCCTTCCTGATGGTTCTTCCGGTCCACCCACTAACTATGATAGCGGTAGCAACCTCAACCGCATTTGGTGGTGTCTCCTCCCTTATCTCCTTATCACATATTTATCGACGGCTCCTCCTCGCTTGCGGTACATGGCCGTGGGGAACCGATCCCCTTCTACTTCCCACACGAGACGTGTAGGCTGCGGCTGGTCCCCACTAACGTTGCCGTCCAATCCATCATTCTTTTCATCATCGATTGTTACCGATGGTGTCTTTCTCGCATCACACATCGTATGGTGATAAGGAGCCGACCCACGCCTAATCCCAAGAGAGGCGCGTCGATGCGCTTGCTCCGAGTCGGGATTGTGAGGTCCCCTGGACACGGCTGGAAGGTCGTTTAGGTGAGTAACCTTGTAAAATGCTCACTTCTAGTCACTCAGGTATCTTCTTAGCGGCGGGATTGGCGCCACAAGGTGCCGGTTTGTGGGCGGTATCAGGGGGAGTGCACTCTGTAGAGCGGGAATCTGTCCCTTCCGTATCCAATGTCCTCGACATCGGCGCGGGTTCCATCCCCAGGGCCATTCGTTCCCCCGACTCACCTCTATGGAAGGTGCGTGACATTCCGACAGAAAATATCCCGCAAGTTGAGTTCTGCCCCAGACTCCCTGCTACCGCGTGCACCCGGGAGCCACGATGAGAGTCGAGAGACCCTTGCACCCATCACCATTGAGATTAACGTCAGCCAAGTCATTCCGCTAGACACACATCTCGTTCTCTCATGGACATCCATCATGACGCTGACCTCCTAACTCACTTACGTCCGGGCGGGGCGGCAACACGCCCTCGCACTTGGGCGGTTCTCCTCGTGGGGTCTGCTAAGTCAAGTGGTTGCGACAGACGAGTCGAAGAAAATGGTGGTTAGGACTTGGCAGGGAACGTGTTGGCCGATATGCGCTGGGTTTTGGTGAGCCCCAGGACGAAGCTACCGGGTGGCTGCGTTCAAGGGTGGTGACAATCAAGCGAGCATGAAAATGTATGTATACGATTCTTACTAGATGATGCATTCAAGCACATGCATTGTAGGTGGCCAATGGGGTTCGGCGACTGATGATGTGTGAGTTCGATGGGGACAGCGACAGAGAGCCGCAGGACGGGGGGTAGGTGAGATAAGCGATGAGTGCGGGAAGACTTGGATGCGAGCGGACACGGAGTCGCTTGGAAGCGGATTCGGGCGACGTAAGACAAGAGAGCGGGAACGAGATCAGAAGGGAACTGAAGTGGTGTGCGATTCTGTGCTGATCCTAGGACGAGTTGCATAGGTGCAGCGGGCATCTATATGGTGTTGGGGACGAAGGAACTCAAATAGGAATGGAATGGACGAGGATAAAGGTCTATATAGAAGGTGGAGTTCGTGGTACAGGAGGAAGAAAGAAAGGGAAAGAGATGGTGGACCGTCGGAGGCAGCGATGGACGTCGTTAGCCGATGCGCTTTGATGATGCGGCTGTGCGTGAACGCCGTGCGTTCCTTACAGCATACAATAAAAACATGCACGCAACATCGCCATCACTTCAGCCTCAGTATAAACAGAATGGGACACAAAGGCGACATCGGTCACCTTCATGCACAAGAACTATCAACGCTGTGAACATCCGTCCCTTCCTGCTCGCTTGCCCCATCGATGTTGTGTGGCACGGCGTCCGCAAATATGATTGTGCTCAAAACAGTGCTATGGCCAGTCATCGACGCCAGTCCGAACCCAGTGTCGATGTCACCATGTCCACCGCGAAGGTCCCGTGCATACATATTCCGCAAGCTCAAGATGAGCCGGGGGGCGATGAAGTATGCAGGCAAGTATTGCGCCGTCCCTCCCACGACATACATCCACTCTGGCAACGAGAGATTCGGCAAGTAATTCAGTATGCCAAAGATGGAATACGACACTATGCTGTTCGCAATAATTTGCCGTCAGCAGAAGGAGAGGAGAAACGATGGAAGGAGCAAAGTGCACATACGCGAGAAAATAGAGCACACCATGTCTCATAAGCAGCGACATGTAGCGACCCAGTTGAAATCGCTTCGTCACTCTGTACATCCGAAGCGACTCCCTGATGAATTGGATGACGACGAGCAGACACGTGAATGTGCCAAGGGTGAATCTGACAATGACTGCAGCAGGATTGAGCCAAATTGAGGCACCGGCTGTATGTTCCCTGCAGAATGAAAAATCAAGCACCTGGACGGTGGCCACTATTTTTGGGAGAATGGTAAATATTTTATCATGTGGTAAGCATGACCTAGCACTGTGGTTTACATACCCACGAGCTCCTTGGTGTCGATAGCATAATTAACCAGATATACGACGAGTTCGACGGCATAAAACGCGAGGAGGGAGAAAAGGATGAACCTTGACTGGTTGTACAACGCCCACATGCGGAGGATCATCACCACTACATCAATCAATGTGACTCATCTCGTTGAGACTGGATATGGAAACTCACAATCTGCCGCACCGAGGAATATCAACGCACTCCACTGACCAAGCTTAAGAAGTACGCTGCCTTTGGAGTGCCCCTGAGGTGAGTGGACATTGAAAATAAAGAGTAAATGTCCTCACAACTGATTAAATATCCTTTGCTCGGTAAGACGATCAGTAAAATACGGATATGGACACATACGCCTACCAGAGGTTTCTTTCAGCATCCTCATTGACCATCAACAACGTGAAACAGTCACCTTCTGAGAGCCAGGGAGGATGGAAGTCCCATCTTCGATCAAGATGAACAAACTGAGTGAACCCAGAATTGGACAGTTCAGACGTACAGATGTCACAAATTCTAGTAAAATCATCAGAGACCGACTGATATACGCTGCGGTGAATGGTGCATACACAACAGAACATAGCCCGAAATAACGAGCCTGAAAGTCAACAGCGGCTAGCATGACATGCTGGCACACGGTGAACATGGACAGAATAGGTACCAGAACGAACAACGTGGACACCAGTGACCATGGCTTTTTCTGTAGCCATATCAGAATATATAATTGACGAGGGAAGAGTGGCCACCGACCCAAACATATTCTACCTGTGATAATCGTGGGTCAGTCGAGTGTCGATGCATCCCGCTGATCCGCGTGAGACATACCTCGTCCGAGAAGGTGAGGACTGACGACATCACTCATCATGAGGCAGCATATACATAGATGCAGGCATGTGTCACTTACTATAATCGTATACAGCAGCAGTGAGCACTACGACTAAGAAAAACAGTCAGATCAATGGACAGGAGAATAAGACTAAAACGAGCTTACGAGTCCCGTAGTCGCTTTCTCGAATGCTTGCGACAGCCTGCGCAACGGAAGCCATGGGAGCGGTACGCAAAGCACGTTGAAGCGTCCGAGCCTGCAAAGAAGGAAAGGATGCTATTTTTCTGTTGAGCGCTGGAGAGACTGGACATAATTATTTATAGGGAGGGCATTGGAGGTGCGCTGACGAACCGTGTGTCCGGCATCAAGAATGCGGTGTCACGCTACCCGAGTAACCATCCATCCTGGTCTTGCTCTGTTCGAAGCGCAAGAAGCATGTACAGAACTAAGCAGGCATGATCTAGTGGCTGATTGTGCTGGCTTTGGCACCGAAGGAAATTTCTGACAAGCGGCCACTAGTAAGGAGTAGTGACCCAGCTAGTTGAATGTGTTGTGAGTTTATGTAAGCTCAGCCTCAGTCCGTTGTTCCCGCGACGTGGCGACTGATCTTGTTGTCCCTGGATAGCTGTCGTGCCGGCGCCCGCTCATACCCTTTCTAAATGGACGAGCCGATCCGACTACTAGCACAAGAACATCCTGCCAACGGACAATTTCGGTAAAGCATCGTCACATCTTCCGTATAGCCAGGTCACGCACCAAGGCTCTAGTGATAAACGTTGAAGTATTTCGATTTTCTGCCGGCGTCAGTATACTTCTGCGCAGTCCCATCCAGCGCTTGTCTTCAGAATACCGCTTCTTCCTTTGCAACTTCGGCCAATTCAACATCTATGGCTTCCGCTGTGCGGCAGATCATTGCAACGTTTCGGCCTGATCTCGACTACACAGACCGTAAGTCTTAGTTTCAAGTCCGTCCACGGTCTCACCATCCTTCCTAGTTGCCATACTCACCGCTACCGCGCATGATTACGGCAAGTGATAAACGAATGTCTATACGTGGGCGTTGATTCGTATCTGACATTGTCAGTTCTCACATTCCCGGACGAGGTATGTCCCACATTCACTGCCGAGATCCCCAATAATCTGGCCCAAGATGCGTTGGCATTTGACTGGCTGACGATTATCGCAGGTGGAATACTAGAATACACTTGAGTCGGTGATCATCCTTCTCGAGCCGATCACATATTCTGATATGGCTACAGAAGAAGCCACGGACACCGGTATTCACATTATCTGTTTTGGTGCGTATTCTGTTTGTCTCCGCAATGCGTGTATATCAATCAATTCATGCATGAGGAACTCGCTAATGTACGGGATTATAGCCGCCATCTTTCAAGCCATAATTGGCGGTGACCTTGACGACGACTGATAAATAGATCTTCTCCTCAATCTAGATGAGATTGTCGTTGAATCTGACGAAGACCAAGTGGTGAGGATGCGCAGAATAGTGTGTATGTGGATTAATGACGAGATCAGGGTAGGAATTGATTACGATCGTTCAAGCCGGATCGACCAAGGCGGTCGAGCTTAAGATCAACGAGAAACTTGACGTGCCTTATCTGACCTACAGGACGACGGGCCCCCGTAACCGCAGATCTTGATCGGCTTTGCTCGCCATCATTACACGATCGAATCCCCTTGTCGCGCCTCCATGCGACTCTTCTTACATCGCATGCGCAGGTCCAATATCTCGCCGTGTATCAGGTATGACTTCTTTTTCCAGCGTTTTGGAGTGGTATTGTTGGGTCCGTTTAATTCGGGAAAGTTGGGATGATGTCCTCCCAAGGCGTAATGCGAAATGCCATGCGTATGGACGGGTAATAGGTTGTTACCGATGTCCGAGTCGATATCGTATACTGTCGTTCCGAGATCCTCGCGCAAAATTATAACTACGGTTGATGAGGCTCGGCCTTCGTTTCAATGCTCCGACTCTCCGAGACATAGACAGCCTCTCGACACCAAACAACGCTGATCTAGTGCTGTCATGGATTAGCGTTCACTGTGGAGTAAACATGTACACATTGCCTTTAGATCAACGTTGTCGTGTGAGCTCGTTGCAAGTGGTCGTCTGAGCGCTGAAGGCTGATTCGAATCCATGCTGACAGAGTCGTAGTATGATTGGCCATACCCTGTTCCCGAAGAAGAAGAAAATGCAAATGTTGTGGCAACATACAGGTTGGTCGTAGTACAACCTAGCACCTGGGAAGCCTGGCGAGCACTCGGTAGTGATAGAAGGTTTGGGGAAAAGTCCGGCCATGTCGCAGCCAAGCCTAGAGAAAGCAAAGCGACTAAGCTACAGTCGGAGAGCGTGTGAATATTACATAATTATAGGGTATTGCAACACGATACGACCATTGCAACCCAACCACCATGTCGCTCGTCGAATGCCATCTGTGCATGGCGGGAGAGAGGACACAGTAGCGACTGGTTTCACCACCGTGCCGCATTGGTATGCCTAAGTGCCGCTGGGTGCTCGAAAGGGCCCCGGTTGCCCGGCTGGCTCGTTGGGATTGTGCTTGGCACGATGGCTCGCCGATAAGAAGCCTCCTTATCCCCACCCGCCTTCACCCATCCATAAGCCACCAGCCTCTCGGAGGGTTGCGCTCTTATGCGCCCTTGTACTCCCTCTGACTGTTACAGCTGGTAGTCCACCTACACGTCCCTGGAAGGACGGCGGTCGGGGTAGCGGTCAAGTCCCCCTGATGAGAGCTTTCGCAGGCTCGAAACCTCCCCCCGCTCCTTTACTTGTCCCTACGCGTACCGTCCCGACCCACTGGCCTCACGCGGCCCTGGTGCTCGGAGAGGGGCATCCGACGAACGCGGCATACAGGACCGACAGCCCAGGTCAGCCTCGCTCGCACACGGTCCTCGGCCCGGGGACGGCTTAGCCTTCCCAGGCCAGCGCGACCGCGTCCTGAACATACTCGCTGAACTTGTCAAGTTTTCTAGGTCCTCTAACCATACCAAACTGCCTGCCAACACGAGATTACTTCGTTTCAAGTTGACGTGACATCCTCCCGGGATGAGACAGGGCCGAAAGCGCCTCAGACTTCAAGTGAGTGGTCGACTGAAGCAGGTGCTTGCCACATAGTGACGGTATGGGTTTGGATATAATCCGAGGCAGCGATAGGATGTTGGCGACGGCTAGATTTGTTCCTGAAGGGAGGAGCGGGGCAGCGACCACAACATTGCTCTAGGAGAGGGTAAACAATGGAGATGCAAATCATATAGAAGAGACTTGCAAGTGGAGACAGTTGAATCCGTGCGGACAGCAGCTTGAAAGTCGGCGCTTCAGCCGCACTAGACGTGTAGGAAAATTTGGATCGGCTGTCGAGCGCGCACGATGACGCCGTTAGGATGGTCCTGGGGCCGCCGCAGCCTGGGGAGAGGAAGGGGACATGGCAGCTGACTGGTAGAACAATAGGGACGGGCTCATTTTAGTATCGCTCGACTCCCACACTCACGTACTCGGCCACGCTGACTCCATTCATACAAGCCTGCGGACATGCTATCAATGGATCTCAGGTCCGAGCCCGACGACGACGCCGTGGAGTACGTGGTGCATCTCTATCTCCGGGCGTGCCTTATCTCGATCTAGATCAGCAAAACATTTCGTGAATACGTGTTTCGACGACTGGAAGCTTTGCCTCCCAAGCTGCAGAAACACACTGACAGGAAGCAATACGAAGCAATTCCGGAGCCGTCAAGTGTTGTCCAGCGATGCATGACTCCGCCGACTGTTTCACCGTGTATTCTATCAGGGATGGAGGCCTTTCAGTATGGAAGCGAGGTGTCCTTGGTAAAGCCCGCAGGTTCTTCGGCACAACGAAGCTGGATAGTTCAGTTACACGAAAGTTACTTCGGCGGAAGCCTGTGTGTATGTACGGCCTGAGCCACTCGAGGGCACATAACGATCTTTTTCAGTAAGTAAATAGCAGGTGCATGTTTGGGTTTCAACAATCGGTGACTGGGTCCCAGTCAGCGCACAGCCATGGCCCATCAAGAAGTTCGCATTACGACATTTCCCCTTGGGTTCCGGTGCGTGTCAGTTCTCTGGATTGGAAAAAAAGCACATTTTATAGCGCAGTATACACCACTGGATATGCATCGAATCGGTTGTGTCAACAGACTGGCCCAGCATCAAAACGCATCTATATTCAGGACACCCAACATGGACTGATGCCGCTTCACAGATTCAAACATAGTTCGCTATTCAGGTCAGTCTAGCCTTTTCGCTTCCTGTAATCGATGTTTAGCTTTTGCAAGCACAGAGAAAAAAAAGTAAGCAGGTACTTGCCGTACCTTCACATTTGCACCGGTGGGCCCCCTTCCGGGAGAGCGTCTTTGAACACACAGGACACGTCCACCTCAGCAAGCGTAGGTGGACGGTCAGGATGTGCCTTATTAAATTTCGCCGCTGGATGCCGTGCAAACGACAGTTTTGCCATGGACATTTGCGCGTCAGCTTCGAATCACCGCGAAGACGGTGCACGCCTCGCAAGTGCGCAATGACGAGCTCCGGGTCGGAGGGGAGCGTCTTTCCACAGAGGCTACCTTCGGTAACGCACTGACAGACTGAGCGAGGTGTCGTGACGGTGGGACCAGGCACCCCTTGGACGAGCTGCTCAGAGCTGAAGATGGTAAGCATGCAAAGAGGCGAGCCAAAGGGATGGACGTTACTCTTGTGCGTTTTGCAGCGGCATAGCCATCTTCAAAAGGGTTAAAACAGAGTTTGAACGTGCTAATGCAAGAGCGGGACCCTTGCAGCTTGCGTCCGAGAAAAATATAATCATGCGGATGAGTCGCTCATTTTATAACCGTTCATACTCCATGCTTGGCACGGCTGCACTTTTTTTTCCGTCGCACACAGGTTCCCGCCCAACCTATTATGGTGTCACCTCCTTTCACTGTCAGCGTATACATGACCCATGTCATCATGGTGATACAGCGAACTGGCGGTTTGTCATTCTGTCTGTCCAGGGGCAGGAAGAAGATCGTCTATACGCGCGAGACCCTTCGCGGGAACTTGCCCCCATCAGGAAGGGATCATATCTCAGCATGTTGCCGTATATCCATCTGGCCAAGTGGACGTAACGTCGCCGGGAATATGACACGATCTGGCTGTGGGTGAGATGAGGCCCGGTACTCGTTGGCCTGGGATGCTCATGAAATCCTGGCTGGTTTACATCTCCGAGGTGAGAAGAGCCGCGTGCCGTTACTACGAGGTATGTAATCTTTTACTTCGTGGCCTATCAAAAAGCACACGGACGCAGAGCGGGGTCAATTGGTGTATCGAAAACATCAATTATGAGACTCGGCCCTCCCTCGTGAGTACTTCGCTGGTTTTCTTTTTTGGCAGGACCCTTGATTTCGGGGGGTTTTTTTTTCTCTGCCAGTCACAGCCTCAAACTTTGGCATGTAAGTCATCAGGCGACGACACAAGGGAATTTTTCCCCTCGCTTCTATTCGGAACGAAGTCGAAAAGGGTGACACACCCTCCTCTCCTCTCGTATCACCGTTGTCGGTGTAATATTCTGTAGGCATCGACCCAGTGCATGCGACCTGGCCATAAAGGTGCGGATTCGTTTATGGCCTACTCGATCCTGAGCGCGGTCGATCCATGCCAATGGCTGATAAGTACTGAGGGTCTGGTGAGATGGGTAGGGTCAGGCTGTACCGCACAGCTTGCCAAGTGGACTTATTCGTCCAAATGGGTCCATCAGCGCGGGCACAGTGCGGTGGGAGTGATGGCCCAGCGGTGCTACGAGAACGACGTAATCAAGCCAGTACGACGATTGGATCGGCGGAGGAATCGCGGGGTGAGAGGGGCGCAGCCTGGATGCTCCACTCGCAGGGCCAGGCTGATCGGCGCGCCGCTGGCAACAATATCCGTTGGCTGTTAGTGCGGAAGAGATAGAGACTGCAAAAGGGGACATTGCCAGCCTCGTGACCGTGTCAATTATGGAGGCGCCTGCAGGAGGAGGCAGACGATCAATGTATCGATCATTCTTCGGCTCTCCAGCTTGTCTATCCCTTCCCCCCGAATCTAAACACGCACAACCCAGATACTAGACGCAAGAGATCTCCTGTTTCATGTTCTGCCAGCGCAGACATGAGTAGTATCGTTTACCTTCGAATGGTTACAATACTACACAATCTCACTCACGTACCTGCGCTCTCGGCCTCATTGGCACATCTCATTTGAACTTTCATTCGCCCGTGTTCCCCTTCGGGCCTCCATCCCTCGCGGCTCTCCATGCTCTCCTCGTAGCTACGCGTCGCCACTATCACATTTATTGACGAAGAAAAGGCTAGTACAAGGGACAATATTACTCTTGTGTATTTTACGAGGGCAGTGGGCCATCGTCGAAGGACTTGAAGCACGGTGAAGGCGGACCTATCGGAGTAGATCACCTGTGGCTTGTGCCCAGTGAGTACAGTGTGGTACGCGTGCAACTGTGAGTGTTCGTCAGTGGTCACCATCAGGGGGAGGCTATACTATAGCAACATATCATCTTCCGATTCATTTCGGCCAGGTAGATGTAACCCGGTATCATGGCGTCAATGTTCAACCGTCTAGCTCGTCACCGGGAATATGATGTGATCCAGTCTATCCGAGTAGATGAACGGTCGGCCTATCGATCTTCTCAGCTTTTCATCCCCGGCATGATTAATACCAAGTATCATTACGAAGAAACGTTCCTCCCATCATTTGGAAGCTTGACGGAGGTGATTGATAGACAATGATGGCGCCCTGTTGACTTGCTTCCTGTATAATCGAGATCGGTATAGACGGTTCGATCGTTCTTA
>JBBPTA010000084.1:19488-35168 GCA_038093915.1 Boletellus aff. emodensis
TCCAGTGGTGTTCCCGCTGCATCGCCCCCTCCTGTTTATAGTGATGTTCCTTGGCGTCCGCCCTATCGGCTGCTATCTATCGCCTTGTGGTACATGAACGCGTGGGGGAACCAATCTTTCCCGCTCTACTCTTGTTCTGGTGCGACCTTTGCCCAATGAAAGTACCACGAACGGGCTCTATGGTCGTCAATCTCTGTCGAAATGTCTGTAGCCCCTTTTATTTCCCACGTAAGACGTGTAGGCGGGAGCTTACCCCTACTGACATCGCCATCCGGCCCACCGTTCACTCCACCATCTATTGTCGCCGATGGTATCTTGCTCAGATATCGCGCGCTCGATGGCGATAAGAATCCACTCCCATAGCAAATTCCAAGAGGCGTCGACGGTCCAGTTTCAGATTCGGACTGCGAGGTCTCATTGTCATGTCTGGGAGACCGTTCGGGCGGTCCTATTGGGCCCTCGGTTCTGTCACTCAGAACGGAGGCTCCTTTCAAGGGTCTGTCGTGTTTCGATATACCTCTATGGAAGGTGCATTACATCGCGATAAAAGCGTTTACTTGCGAACTGAGTTGCGTTCCAGAGCAACGAGTCCCGCACTACCACGTACATCATGGCCCATGACGAGTGATCGAGGGACTCCTATGCTCATCACTGTTCGAGCCAATATCAACCAAGTCGCTTTACTAGACATGCACATGGGTTTCAACGTCTCCTGGACATTTAAACCGAATTCCTAACTCACTTGCGTCGGAAAATGTACCCTGCTCTGAAGCGGCTCTGCGCACGGGCATGCCAACATCAATTTTTGGCAGCGGGCGACGGGTCGAAGAAAAGACGGTGGTCAGGCGACGTGTTGGGCGAGCGCGAGTGCGGAGATAGTCTTGATCGAGACGTCGTATCGCCGAGTCTAGGTTCGTCATCTCCTTCAGTTGGGTCCTGGCACTACGCGCGCCGACTGATCTCACCCGCCGCTCGTTGCTCTCAGCGCGTGGTGCCGCTGCGTGCACCACTTGTTCCCATGGACGGGGTAAAATGCGTCAGCAGAACAACGTGATTATGTGGGAGTGGTGCAACAGCACGCACGCCAGAGAGGTCGTCTGCGGTCGGGTCGGTTCTAAATCAGATGGGCGACATTTCACCCGAGAGTGTTCCCAACCCTGGGTGAGTTTCATGGCAGTCGTTGGATCGGAGCAACTAACCCCATCGATAGCTATCCACTTTAGAAGCGCCTCGAGTCGATGCAGGGTTTGGAGACTGTCAGAAAGCTTAGATGAGTGGTTGGTATGTGTCGTGATGCTCGCAACAAGGAATATCTATTCGGCGGCAGAACATGAAGTCTTCCACTCGTATGTGTATTGTGGCTGTAGTGCGCCCCCGGGGCTTGCTGAGAACGCTTCGAGTCAGCACAAAGCCCGGGAATGGTCTCGTCGCTTCCCAACACAGATGCATATGGCAACCGACAACTACTAGCACTCACCTTTTTTGTGATAAACACAGCGGATGTGGTATCTGATCCCTCTTGACCCACTACGACGGATTTCGTGAACGAATATCCAAGTCGGCTGGTGACGAAATCCCATAAAATTCGTCTGTTGTCCTGCCCATCTTGGCGTCGAGGGTCGGCTAGGCGACACGCAATGTCATCTGGACGTGGATGTTGGGATCAGGATCAGGACTTGATTCATGAAAATACTGACATTTGACTAGCAGTGTGTTTACTCCTGTGACCACGTGGTAGCAATTGCCCAGTGTTTATGTGGAGAGGGATATAGTCGGTCGTACGAGGCTTGTCCTGGTGGCGAGGACGCGCTGAAAGGAACAGCAAGTACCTAACCAACTTGCCACGCCCATTACTAGTGCACTCGACGGGCGAGAGGCCCCGCATGCAACTTACACGACTATCTTCACACTGCAAGCACTGGGATTTCTGTTCCCAGGCCCGTTTCATCATTCCTGGAGCGTAACTAGTTGGATATACAAGATATACATCTTTCCCTCGTCTGCCATTACGTTCACGCAAGTGAAAGGTGCACAGATCGTTCGGGCCAAACCCAAGAAAAGCCATTGTACTCCGCAAGGCAGTACGGATGTGGTATCGGGGAAGTACATGGCATGCAGTCTGGTACCGAGGTCGGAGTGTAATACATCATCATTGCAAAAAGTATCAAGAATGAGAACCATATGTCAATTTGTTTATCGTACAAAGATAGGGCGGAAAATGATTGAACGAAAAATGGACTTCAAGCATAAATCGATACGCTCTTTCTCCACAAAAGTAATGTACAGGCAAGCGCAGATCTGGAGGAAATCCAACCATTCCATGTGACCGTATCTGTGTCGGAAAGGAAGAGACCCACCTGAATTGGAGAGCTCAAATCCCGATATGCACAAACACGATTCGCTTCTCCAACGAGACCTCGGCTGTCTCCAACGCTGCCTTGTTCAGCGCTGCAGCCGCGTTCTCGAAGTCAATCTCCGGGTACTTGAACATCTCCTTGTAAAACCGAGTCACCACCTGGTGCGCGACAGAATCATCCACCTTCCACAGCGTCCCAATCACACCACTGAACCCCGCAAACTGCATCCCGGCCGCGAGATGGAGTACCTCGTCCGGAGTGGACTCATCCCCAACGGCTGTATGGCACGCAGACAGGAACGCAAACTCCGAGTTCGTGTAGCGCTCCTGGATGATGCGCATCAGGGTCAGTTTGCCATCTCCCATCGCGAACCAAGACTCGAACGGCTTTTCTGGGTGCTGCGCCCCGTGACAGGCGACATGGACCCAGCGGTGGTCCCGGAAAGCCTGCACAGCGCCCTCGATCGTGGCTGCCTCGCCAGTGACGGTCTCGAACTGCACTGCGTCCCGGGGCATGTCTGTTTGTGTGCAGATCTTGTCGAGCTCGGGCTCCACCGCGGGGAGCTCTGGGAGGTTGGTTTCTGCGCTCGGCGTTCTCTGCCCGACGGCCGCGAACGAGATCGCCCTCGCTGCCCCAGAAGCCGTACGGGCCTCCTTTTGAGACCCAACACGGTCGCGCGCGCGGATGAGCGCCGAGAGCGAGGGCGCGTACGATGAGACGAAAATGTCCATCAGGTTCTTCTGCCCCTTTAGATACGGACCTGCAGCATGGAACGGCAGCATCGTGAACTTGGATGTCGGGCACCACCAGATCCGCGAGCCCAGAGGCAGCTTGAGGTCGTCTTGGAGTACGCTCGCGATCTTTTCTACCACGGACGACCATAGCTCACGCAACGTCCTCTTCACCCAGGACTCTCTGTTGTTTCCATATGCATGCGGGTCCTGGGTGAGTTCAGATATTTGTGAACAGATTTGGGTGACGTCGTCAAGCGAACAGGGAAGGGACACATGAACGGGTGAGCCAGCGGGGAGAACGATGAGAGCGTCGCAGCCATACTCGCTCGCATTCACGATGATGACCGGTCCACGCTCAGCGGCTTGTTGGAGGTCGTCGAAGCGGGGAGGTAAGAGGAACCGTGAGAGGCCGTCTATGCAGCGAATCTTGTCCACCACGGATTGCCATTCTCTCTGAGCCCGCCAGTATGGATCCATGCCTTGACATCCATCTCCCTGTGCATGCCTCCTCAGGTCTGCACTCAAGTGTGTGAACTTGCTTGCAAGATCATGTCCTTGTTTACCCTGACTTTCCAGCATGGCTAAGGAGGTATCAAAGTGGGCAAGCTGATTCCACAGGATCCCTCGTCCTTGCTCCAGGAGCTCAACAGCCAGCTTGAAACTGCCATGTCTGATAGCACATGAGAATGCATTGTTAACTAGATTGGCTACCCTTGGTTGCATGGTTTTGTGTCGTGAGTCCAAGGAGGAGTTGAAGGAGGCAAAGTGATCTAGTGCATTAAGTGCCATTTGGTAGGCCTCTAGAGCTGAGGTGTGCATATGCTTTTCAGCATTTTGTGCCCAAGCTTGGGCTGTAACTTGCAGACCCAGGATCACTGCCTCTCCACATTTCTTCAATTGCCTGTAGGTTCCAAATGCCTCATCTAATAGATCAAGTGCTTGATTAGATTGTGGTGACTCAAATAGAAGAAGGAGAGCTGCAGCTAGTTGACCAACAATTGGTGGAAAATGGTGATGTTGAACTGGATAGGTAGCCAATGCCATTTTCAACAAATCAATGACTTTGATCAAGTCAGAGTGGCTATGTAATTTTTCATAACGATCTTGTAGTGATTCTCCAAGATTGGAAAGAGTATGTCCATAGCATGGATGATCTGATGAACACAGCTCAAGACACCTCTCCTGTAGATCAATAGCTCTGTTTAAATCAGTCAGATTATTCTCCAATTTACACCGAGCATTTAAAGCATTTGCAAGATTTGTTAAAGCTTCATGGTGAAGTCTATGACCTAGTGGGCTGAGATCAAGGAACTCCTCTCCAATTTGAATTGACCTATTCAGATCTTCTACACACCCCTGCATGTTATAGCTCTCATGCAAGGTTAGTGCAAGTAGTTCAAGAGCAACTGGATGTTTTGGATGGTCAGATGGACACAAATCCAATAGCCTTTTCCCTATCTCTATGAGCCTATCCAGGTCTGTTTTGCTTTCTTGGATGTGATAGTGTCTCCATACAACATATGCAAGTGATTCAAGAGCATAGACATGTTTTGGATGGCCCAAAGAGTAAAAGCCAAGCACAATCTGCCAGATCTCAATAGACTTATTGAGATGAGAAATGCTGCCTGTTTGATCATAATGAAGCTGAAAAGCATATGCAAGATCATCCATAATGGTTATATGCTTTGGATGGCCCATAGGACAGAGATCCAGTCTTGCCAGATTCACTTCAATCCCAGTGATTGTAGAGGGCACATTTCTTGTCTTCACACTGAAGTCATATAACTCAATCCTGTATTCATCCAGAGCTGACAAACAGTCATGCTCAACTGAAGTAGCCTAATACATATTCTTAGTTAAATATAATTTGGATTATAATATAGAACCTACCAGTACATCACAAGCCCTGCTTACCATAGACAAAGTTATGATACCAGTAAACTGTCCAGATACATTGCCTAACACCCTCTCAGCATTTGAATTGAACAGATAGAGATGAAGCTTACAATCCCATCCATTGCCAGATTCCAACAAACTAGCAACATCTGTCACCATCTGATCAACCACTTGCTGCTTGTCCCATTCAAGAATAAGCTCCTCAGGAAGAATGTATACAGCAACCCTGACAGTGGCAGACAAACTTGCAGTACTGTGGGAGTACAGAATCAATAACCATTGTTTACACAAAGTATGAAGAGATACTTGCAAGAGGAATGGATGGTCCCATGTTACTGTGAGGCCATCCTCTGACAGATCCCCAGCACATGTTATTTTCGACACATCATCAATAGCAACAGTGACACGAATGTCCTCCTCCGGGAGAGGAGAAGAGACACTCAAGCAAGCGACTATGGAATGATGTAAACGAGCATCAATGTCCAAGTCAGTGAGTGGAAACAGACCTGTGACTTGGAAGGTAACCTTGTCCATGTTGTTTCGACTCATTGGAGATGTGTGTGCAGATGCAGGCGACGATGAAGTGGGGTGACCGGACAGAAGTGGTTGGCAAAGACAACAAGAAAATATGAGATACAATGGAAACGCGAGTGATGGCGGGAAACACGTGGCTCGGACTTTAGTAAAAAAGACAGGACGGGATGAGTGAGGAGACGAAGGTATTTAGGAGGCGGGGGGCTGGAATTCGGCTGGGTGGTGCTGGGTGAAGACGAGATGTATGGGCAAGACAGGATGATAGCTAGGATAGGCTAGACACGGTCAATGTGATGATAGACACTAGAGAAGCGGAGCTGTGATAGGAAAACGGGCGATGGAATACAGATAGCTGAATGAAATACGGGTGGGTGGTTGGCAATGAGGTGAGGGGGGAGGTGGTGGCTTTCGGTGGTGCAAGGCAAAGTCCGGCCGTGTGATGAAATAAGGTGGATTGGGCAGTCGAAGCGAGATGGGGGAAAGTTACGAGATCTATGACGCAGAAGGCGATGGGTAAGATCGAGGGGGAATGCGGGTAGGCAAGGCGGACCAGTTAGATGAGCAGGGACGAGGAAATTTGGCAAAGGACTTGAGGGCAGCGGATGGGCAGACGTGAGGGAAAATGGTTTGAACAAAACAGACGATTGGGGGAGGAGAACTAGGGTGAAACTGGAACAAGAAACGGAGTAAATATGAGGTTGACGATAAGACAAGATCTATATACTCACGCAGAGCAGAACAGACTACGAAAAAAATGAGCAGGGACAAGGGAGGGGAAAATATAGCAGGAGAGTACTGAGCAACAAGGAGGTTGCAGAAATCAGGAAGGGAAGAACGGGATGGAGGAAATGCAGGTGATAGAGAGCGGGGAGACGGCAGACGAAAGGGGGGCTCGACGGGACCAGCTTGGAGAAAGACGGAGATTAGAGACCAATTACAAACCGCAGGTTGATGGCTCACATGAAACCAGGATGACCGCGGGAGACACGAAAATAGCTTGGAGAGGGAAATGGGAGATTGCGTACGAAGACGGGAGGAAAGCTGGTTGTAAACCGCGGCGAGATGGAATTGAATAGTATGTGACGGACCACAAATGGGAGGGGACGGAAGCAGGTGCGAGGACACGATAGGTAGCAGCAATGACTAAAAGCGCAATTAGGAGCAAAACGGGAGGCGACAGCGGGAGGGGTCTCGATGAAGAAACCCAGAGCGTAGGGACACTGGGGTAGCTCAAGGGAGGGAGGCAGGAAAGAAAACGCTGAGGGAGTGACCCGGGAAAGGGATACCGTGCCTGGGAGGACAGGTTTGCAGACAGGATAGAAGTGGGGCCAAGGGAAGATGATAGCTTGAATGCGAAGGATGAGGCTGGAATGGGACTAAAAAGATTACGGAAGAATCCAGATCTGTGAGGAATGGATACCACGCAGCTGGATCGTAGTAGGCGAAATCCCAGGCGCCAAGGCAATTGCAGTGGATACAGGTAAATGGTGCTCAGAGAAGAACTAAAAATCAAGCAGATACGAAAATCGTCGAGAACAATGCGTTTCGCAGGAAAGCTCACGGGGCTGGTGGAAGAGTGTGCGCAGTGGAAGGCAGAACTAGGGGGAGGAGAGACGTTGATAAGGGTATAGCGACACGAGGCCGTCCAAACACCGGAAAACGAAAACCACCAAGCAATCACCTGACCGACAGGGGTGATACCTGATTGAGTAGATATGAACTATGAAACCTGAAAAGCACGTCAGTGGACCAATGATAAGATTAGAACAAGGCAGACAGTCGACTGCTTCAAAAAAAATACTTGGAGACGAAAATAGACAACGGGACAGGAAACATTGGCAGTCCACTGACCCTAAAGAGACCGGCATGAGCCAACGAGGGTTGTATCTGGTGAGGCTATCCACAACCTCACGACATAAGGTTCATGCGTCACAGGGTGTGTATCTGATATTATCGCTGGCGAGCAGCTGCGGTTGGAAACATAATCCCCGCTTGGAAACTGAATGGCTACTTACATTGGGTCACGATGCATGCGTGTGGACATCAGCTTCGCGGCAAAGAATGTACGTCATGCGGACTTACAAGTTTGACGAACGAGTGACGGACTTGGTTCCGGTCACAGTTGCACGTTGTAAACAACACACTTGATAATTATTCCGATCCTGCGGGCATTATCGGCTGGTGAAAGCCGAGAAATCGATGGGTGAAGCCCCAACCTTTCGACAAAACGGGATCACTACCGAGGAGTGGCACAGAATAGCGCCACTGATGTGCAAGGAGTGTAGCACAGTCGATTATCAGGCCATTCGGAACCGCACCTCGCCAAGCGCAGACCGGTCCTAGACCGGGTCATCGTTGATGGCCTCTACGCGAACAGTCAGTATCCAAGTCTCAGACTACGCAAGAGCACTTTACCATCGAGTGGTATCATCTGGAGCTGACATATTCAGATGCTTATCTGAAAATGAGATCTTTGAGTAGGGAAGCGACGAGGGCATAGTTTGTGTAATTCCATGACATAAGTTGGGATATATGCTACAAGTATGGGTTGGATATCCGCAATGCGCTCGAGCGCGAACAAATATGGGCGCTAGAAGATTACCACGTCACCTATAAGCTACTGGTCGCTTGAGGCTTAGCGCTTTAGTTGTCCAAAGGAGAACGTGTCCTATACTTTCTCCGTTACATCACAACGCCGGTTACAGCTTTGAGCGACAAGAATCAGAGAACGTCATATCAATGGCCATCACTGCTTGTTCGCAGGGGTACGAAGATGCGACAAATGGGTGACCAGGCGCTCGGGCGACTCCTGACACCTCTTTTTTTTTTTTGGCCGAACGACCACGTGACCGCTGCACAGCAAAAAAAGTGTGGAAGACATGGGCCATGTTACCACGCGAGGGAGAAGCTGGATCCAATGTCAGCCGACTTTCACGGTAAAACGGTATAAATCTTACATTTGTTGTGGCTCTGACTTGCCCAACCTGCCATCGTCTCCCAACTCATCCAAGCACAGGCTCTCCGTAGTAGGTCACTTCGTCCGGCTTGACACGGTTTGGTTTTACTCCCGGATGAGACATCATAGAAAACTGATAGGCGAGCGTGCCAGCCAGTTCCGAAACACCCCCGAGGCGCACCGGACTCTGAGTGCATCCGCCGTATTCTCTACCAAACCGCGGAGGATCGTTTCGTCGAGACTGCTTCCCAGGGACCTATTCATGCACGACAAATGGTTCGCCGGACTGTGAAAATTGACTGATCGGATCTCCTCGCAACCTACGTGAACACAACTACCTGTGTCACCGAAGCGTCCCACCCGACGGTGCCCACGAGTTTGACGAGGGCCAAATGCATCCTGGGAGAAGGAGCGACCCAGGAACCGGTACCTGCGATGGGGATCACAGCATGGGACGTCGAGGTAGAGATAAAGTAGGACAGAGAGGAGACGGCGTTGTTGGTGTCAATGAGAGGAAGTTGAGAAGTAGGCGACGCTGCTGTAGGGGGAGCCGACAGAAGAGATCCAAACAGGGGCGGAGGCAACAGGGCTAAGTTGGATGAGCAGGGGGCAGCTGTGCGGACAGCGGCTCAAAAGTCAGCAAGAGACAGAGGAAAAGTTAGAGGGACCACCAAGAGCGTGCTGGATATGGTGTCACCATTGGAATTGATGACGACGACGGAGGCCATGGAGTTGGGAAATTCCACGCAAAGGAATGAATCAGACTGCCCGGTTCCACGGCCTGGACCCCGCTAGTAAGCAATGGCGAACATGCGCAAGTGGTTCGGATCACCGCCACGCCGCAGCGTGACATGCCGGGCGGAGATCGAAAAATAGCCTACTGAGCTCGGCTTGGATCTCCGATTCGCACCCCAATCAGGGAGCCTGTCGGTGGCTTGGCTTCTAAGTTCTCGGTTGCTGCCTGCATCATTGACCGAGGCTCGGAGCCGGAACAGTCCGTGGGAGAACGCTTCAGCTTGTATGCCTCCTCTATAATCCCCCAATCCAATCCAACCCACCCATCGCTCTCCTCTTTTTTGTGGGCTTCTCCTTGCACACTATCATGACATCGCGGGGCATCAATATCAACGCTTACTACCTCGTCATCGCTCGCCCAGTTCTTGTACGCATCCCCCAGGTCGCACCAGATCCAAGATTCACTCTAAGTTTATCTCGCTGCGCCCCTGATTCTATATCCAGATTGCCGAGCTCATACTCTATACTTTACCGGACACCTTCTGTGGGGCGTGGTGAGCTTCCTTATGGGGTTAGCCTTTATAAACGATCCAACGAGAGTTGATGGATCACCTTCTTGCCACATGCCACGACGGCGCGACCAGTTGCTGTTTTCCTTTCCGTAGTTACAGCTGGCATCTAAAAAACAGTCATGAGTATCACCCGCATTCCACAGGTTGAAATTAAGCACACACATCTTTTATTCCAACTCCTGAACAGACGAATGAAACCGTCTTCGCAAGGCCAGAGACGCGTAAGTGTGTTGCGATGCAGCGCATCGAACTGGCGTGGGGGCAAGTCACGGGATGGAGGTCACGGGGCAAGCGGGCCGAGGATGCCGATGCAACACTTGTAGGGAGTTTGAGCGGAGCTTGAAGTCAGGTTGCCAGCCGCGCACAAGGGCCATTCCCACGCGAAGGCGCCCACCGTTGAATCACCCGGATCAGTTTGCCGCGGCCTTCCGGTCCAATAAATTGGCCGCATGTTATGCAATGGTGGCGATCTCTTGAAATAAGTTCAAACTTCAAACAACGGGGTCGGTCGTGACGGCGCAGGACACAATCAAAATACAGGCCTATGATACAGCACAAGCATTGGTGTTGGGTTGAAACAGGGACAGTCTCCGCTACTCTGGTGGGACGTCATACTGGAGCTCGATAGAAACGCATGCTGGATTGAGCCGTAGATTCGTTACCATGTGTTGAGCCACCTGACGAATCTTTTTCTGTGTCGTTCTGTGAGGAGCGCGACAAAGACGGACTGAAATCGAGCTTGTACATATCGTCTCCAACCGTGTGGGTAATTCTTGCTAGCTTTGGTGTTGGGCTGCACGATCAGGTGGGAATCGCGAGGCGTCGGACTTAGTAAGATAGCCGTAAATTAAAAGCACCCGCGGGTCAGTCCATTTGTGGCAGCACTTGTTCCGAGCTGAGCAACGCTCCAATGACAGGCGACACCATCGATACTCGACGATACGTGACTAAAGCGGACAGCGTGCAGACAGCCGCGCTATGTGAGCTGAGTTACGAGTTCGCAAATCATCACCACTCCTTAGACCAACGCGCCACATAGGTTACTTCAAGTTCATGACGGGTTGGCGAAACATATTCGACATTTGAAGGCAATACATACAACACACACGATGGAGCATACCAAGACGATCGTACCTAACCGATGGATCCCCGCATCACGTAGCAGGTCGGAGCCTCATGCACATGGCTGCTGGAATTGCTTGTCTATCCTGCGCCCGCTACACACAAATTCAACACGTGCCCGCCATTTCCAAGGACCCATTCCTCGTCCTCTGATTTCTATCAGACGCGAGGAAAACGGTGAGCGGGAGATTTCCATACCATCATCCTTCCAACGACATCGCGCCGTTGGCACCGTCATGGCGACACCCGTGAGCGGTGCACTTTCGCGAGAGCGTCCTCAAGCACTGGGGGCACGTCCATCGCAACAGCCCAAGGTGGACGGACAAGATGTGGCGGACCATGTTCCGCTGCTGAGCGCCTTGCGAACGGCAGTTCTCCCACCGACACCTGACTTTCTGGTTAGGGTGCCCCCGAACTCGGAGACCGTGGATGTTTCGAAAGTGGTCGGCCGCGACGGTCGGGTCGGAGGAGAGAATTTCCCCACAGGGACCATTCGGTGTAATGTACCGACAGAGAGGTCCAGGTGGTGGCGCAACGGGGGGAATGAGGAACCATTGGACTAGGTCGTCGAAACTGGAAGACGATGAGCCGAGGGTAAGAAGCGAGGGAGCAGAATAGGTATACAAAGGTGGGTTCTGCATCTGTGAGGCTATGGATTCAGCTGCTTCGCGTTAGGGCAGTTTTTATACCAGAATACTCCATGGTCACTTTACAAGTGATTCTATCGGGCGCTCATGGCGAATCATTGATATTCCGTGTGTAACATTTTCAGGGCGCTTGCTAGCCCGGTTTAATTGAACTATTTCAGCGGTTTCCCGCATTGGTACGAAAACCGCCGTGAAGGCTGTGTGTGCAACGGTAGAACGTTGTCAGATACCAGGCTGGCCGCGCTGCCGTGCGGTCGGGCATCAGCGATCATTAGCAACGGGAGTCTAGATCTCTCTAGACGCCCTGCCTGTGAGAAACTGCGCGGAGCTGACCGTCCCGCTCAAAGCTCGGATGGCGATCCGAACCAATACCTAATGCCACCAAGCATGTAGTGTCCAGCATAAGCGAGCTGAAAACGACATGTGACTCATAGGCATCGAAGCGTGTTTCTAGGCCGCAGGATAAAGAACAAGACAATGTTCTGGCACGCATGCGACCTACCAATTGAGTGCTGTGTTTGCATTGAGATTTTGGTTAGATCAGCACAACCATCGCACGATGGGAGTGATGGTGGCGCTTTGATGGTTCAGCGGAACAACAAGAAAAGATGCAGAAACTGCCTGGGTGACACAAAGGCCACCCACAGTCCCGGCTATGCCGGGTCTTCTCGGACGGCGAGTCTTCTTTCGAACCCCCATCCAAACAAAGGTATGGTTCCTTCGTTGGCCGCGTGGGATTCATGTATCAACTCGAACTGGCCTCGCGCCACATGCATGTATTCAACGTTCGGCTGCGATGCGTGCACGGAGGATGGGCGAACGTGCTAGATCGACTGCGCAGATGTGAGCGGGGCTGTCGAACGACCCATGTGGGATACTTGTCTAGCGCGCGCCATCAGTGTGCATAAAGCAAGAGATAAGACGGCGATCAGAGATTAGGAAAGAGCATCAATACAGTTCTACTTACAGGATATAATTGGTGGGCCAGGTCAGCCTATCGTCCAATGGAAATGCGAGAAAACTGACCAAATGATGTGTGATCTGGGCCCGCGTGCAGGGAGGAAATAGCCGAGCCACTGTCTGAGACTCTGGACGACGGAGCACTGGACACAACGCGGCAGACTGGACACGCTCCCGCCTCGGTGGATTCAATCTAGCACTACCAATCCCTTGAACGAGGTCGCAAGCTGTCGTAGCCCACTGGAACAGATGTTGTGAATGACGGACGAGCACTGTCGAGTAGCCGACACCATTTTTGATCAGGCCGACGGGATGACCTTCCCCCTCATCGAGAGCCTTACCCTGTTCCAACCAGCAACCCCGCTAGCCGGTACTGACTTTGTTCGCCAAGCTCGGTACAGGCAGCTTCGGCATCGTCTATGGCGGCATGATGCGATTTGGATCACCGTCATCCAAGGCTGCGTAGCATGCCAGGCGGAGATTGAACGTAGCTAGCTCGGCTTATCATATTCAAACCCCGATTGGGGAGCGCTATGCAACTTGATCTGCAAACTTGCTGTATAACGTTGCCACTTGATGGCTCTACGCGGCCACTGCAAAGTGCTTATCAAACAGCAGATTTGAACAGTGGGGCAACACTCATTAGGTGCCCTGTATTGGTGGCTCACTGGTTCGGCTTTTTGGTCGCTGCCCGATATCATTGACCAAGTCTCGGAATGTGTCCGTGGGAGAACGTTCCAGCCTGTACGTTTCCTCCACAAACCCGCAACCCAGTCCAGTCGACCGGATCGGCTGGATCTCTCTTTCATAGGGCCATAGGCATCGCCTTGCGCGCTGTCGTGATAGCGCGGGATATCATAAACGCGCACCACCTTGTCATCGCCCACCTGGCCCTCGTACACGTCGCCCGCATCGCACCAGATCTGAGATCCAGTCCATGTTTGTCTCACTAGTCCCCAATTCCATATTCGCCGAGCTCATGCTCTATGCCTTTACTTGACGCCTTCCACAGGAAACGGTGAACTTCCTGATGGCTATTCGATGAGATCAACGTTCAACCAGACACAATCTAACGAGACGCCGAATCTTTACAAATCCTGTAAAACGACAACTTGGAGGCCTATTAGAAACGGGCTTAAACGAAGCAAGAACCCGGTTGAACCACAGCAAGAAAGCCATCGAACTTGGAGCCCAGGGCAGTGAAGATGCCGAGGATGCCGAAGGGATATAGAGTTTGAGCAGAGCTTCGGCCGGTTGTGCCCCCGGCTGGCCAGGCTACCACTCCCTTGCAAGGGAGTCCACCACCTCTTGCAGACTCTCCCGCCGTTCAGGCTGAACGAGTCGGTTCCGTTTCTATGGCCACTCCAAGAATTACAGATCCAAACGGGTGACAACCTCATCCATGATATGTGATAGTGGCGACTCGGTGGTGGCGGCGTGCGGCGGATTGGCTCCCGCGAGGGAAACGATGCTGTGAGAACTCGGGTTCAGCGATGACACAATCGAGGTACACAAGCATCGGCACGAGTACCGAGTCGAGCAGGGGCTGCCTCTTACAGCTCTGTTCATGGCGTGGTGGATAGGAGATACAAATCACCGGAACATCATGGGATAGTTTGGTAGAAACTCAATGGATTGAGTCGCGAATGGAGCGGAACCGAGAGCAGATTCGCTGTGGTGAGCCACCAGATAAAAAAAAGTGGGTTATGCTATGGGGAACGACACGAAGTCGAAAATCAAGTTTGTCCGAATTGTTGGCCCATTTCTAGCCATGTGGGACGTTTTTTCCGGATTCGGGTCGGCTGGCGCTGCAAGTTGAAGCATGGAAGCCGCGAGGCGTTGGCAAAGCATCCGCGGCTCGGGCCGATTCGGGAGCTCTGTACGACCGCGCCAGCATGGGTTAATCGGTCCCCGAGCAATATCCAACCAAAACGGACAACGCCAGACCGCGCACGGCGGGTTTGGATAGAATGAAGCGGGAATCCTGCGTACGTGCTGTGCCGTGTGCTGTTCTCTTCGTAACGAGACATACATGACATTTGAAGGCAGTCAAATTAGCACGCATAGGACAATATCATCAAGTCGATTGCATTTGTAACTGATCCGCAGCTCTGCGTGGTACGGCGAAGCTTCACAGCTACAGGCACCGCTCACCTCTCCTATGCCCGCCGCTTACTCGCAAATTCAACGCATGCTCGCTATCTCGGGACCGCTTGGCTTCCTCTTTCCTCGCAATCGACGTTTACTTAAGTTTTCACAGCGAAAAAATATATAATGCCACACCATCATCCTTGCGGCGACATCGTGCCGTTGGCACCGTCATGGCGACACCCGTGAGCGGTGCACTTTCGCGAGAGCGTCCTCAAGCACTGGGGGCACGTCCATCGCAACAGCCCAAGGTGGACGGACAAGATGTGGCGGACCATGTTCCGCTGCTGAGCGCCTTGCGAACGGCAGTTCTCCCACCGACACCTGACTTTCTGGTTAGGGTGCCCCCGAACTCGGAGACCGTGGATGTTTCGAAAGTGGTCGGCTGCGACGGTGGGGTCGGAGGAGAGAATTTCCCTACAGGGACCATTCGGTGTAATGTACCGACAGACAGGCCCGGGTGGCGGCGCAACGGGGGGGATGAAGAGCCATTGGATGGGGTAGTCGAAACTGGAAGACGATGAGCCAAAGGGTGAGAAGTGAAGGAGTGAGGTAGACATACAATGGTGGGTGTTGCATCCGTCAAGCTATGATTTGAGCTATTTCGTCTCAGGGCAGTTTTTATACTAGAATGCCCCCTTTTTCCAGCTAGCACCCACGCCCAAGCAGAGCAGATACGGTCTCGTCGGAACTTTGGCAGGGTCAAATCAAAGAGACGGAATGATTATCACGTTGACGAACCTGATACAAACACGCACCAACCTGCCAAGGGACACTTGCCGGCGCAAGTTATGTTCGCCGAGGGGGGCCTGGAGTTCGCCTTCGGCCGTGGCCCGACGGACTATCTAGAGCAAGGCAACCTTGTACATTGCCACGCACGCACTGTTCAGATAGGTGACCAGTTGACCCTGTATGTTGCATTGTAACCGAAAAGGAACTTTGTGACGCAAATGAACCACCGTCACGCTCGAAGACCTATTTGGGGGTCAGACAGAGCCAGCAATCGCAACCCTCGTTTC
>JBBPTA010000085.1:4938-15019 GCA_038093915.1 Boletellus aff. emodensis
ATGCTAGTTGCCCTGGCGCAGTGGCTGGAGGCCTCGTAGGTAGTCGTCGTCGTGTTCACTACGTAGCGTTGTGCGTTGTCCACCACTCTACCACTTGGTGTCGTCCTGCTCTCGCCGGGGCCTTTCCAGGCTAGAGCCTTCCAACTGGTCGTGAAAATTTCCATGTGCATGAACTGTCCGATGTGAACAAGGTTGCTGGGGATGGCCATACGCTCAGCTGCGCATGCGAGTGGTTACAAGCACGAAGGGGATGTTGGCTCACGGGAGACAAAGACTTACACAACTGCTTCTAATGGTCTGGTGGTTTTTCCGAACTGAACGTGATCGAGTTCCGCCTTCGATAAGTATCGCATAACGGACACCGACAATGACTTGCGGGAAAAACTACCTCGGTAAGCACATTCTGCCGACACTGCAGCAATGGGATAACCTGGCGTGGGGGTTGGTTAACCACAGACGTAGATACGACCACATCATTCACCTGCAACTGCCCATCCCGAAAAACGAGTGCGGGCTGACCTAAAGCGATTCAGTGGACACAATTTCCCGTCACGTGGTGCCAAAAATTAGCTTACGTATTCATGCTCCGACCCGCGACGCGTCCACCCCTGAAGCGGTCAGCGTCTTCACACATCGGGAACTTCAATATTATAGGACACTTATAATGTATTTATAAATAGAGTTCAACATAAAATATAAAAATAAATATTATATGGCCCAGATCATATTTTATTATATCTATTGTTCAAATATCTGTCCACAATTTAGCTTAAAAGCGAAATTTTGAACAAGAGATAATTAAATTTAGGATATTATCTTTTTGTGGCCATGACAATCTTTATCTGAAGATTATCGGGGTCCATCCCAGATATTATTGTCAGGCATGTAACCTAGCAACTAGTCCTCATAATATAATTTGGAATGGTTGTTGCTATGACAATTAATATCTGGACAGACACTCTACAGATTATGCTGGGACAAATATTATCATGGTCACAAAAGATAATATATCACATTAAATTGTTTGATATTCAAAATTTCGCTTCTAAGTTAATCTGTGGGAAGATATTTAAATCATTGATAAAATAAAATAAGATTTTGCCCTTATAATGTTTATCTTTATATTTTATATTAAATTACATTTTGAATTACATTATAAGTATCTTATAATATCGAAGTTCCCGGTGTGTCACCACCGCCATGATCGCACTCGGGTGCATACTTCCAACAGAGCTCGTCTTTCGTATTCTGTCTCTCTCAGGTCCTCATGATGTACTCCGATGGCGAACGGCACGTCACCACCGCAGTGTCGATGCCCATTCCCGCAGGCTCACCAGATAGATCAGGTCTCAAAGTGGTTTCATGCGATCACATGCAATATCGCACTCTGGAAATTTCTCTACAGAAATTCACCGTTCCCTCGTCCACCAGGACCGTTTCCCTCGCAAACACATACCTCGCTCGAGCGTGCGCTTGTGAAAGCTGTGCGTCTCTCTGAGTCGTGGACGACGCGGCCTATGCGCGCAGTGTCGAGCCTCACGCTCGACGTCGGTGATAGAATGTTTCCGTATCATTGGAGAGTCTGCTGTGGACGGTGGCTCGTCATGCGCGAATCAGGCAGATTTATGCTATGCAACGTCGATCCTGCTGCCGGGATGTGCGCTACGCGGCAGCTTCTCTGGGAGCAAGAAAAATGGTCTTTCATGAGTTGGGAGGCGGAATCAGTAATATCCGTTGAGGGGAAGTTGATCTTGTATATCTTCACGTGGACCAACCGGTTTTCTGCGCCTTGGTACGCGTCAGTGGTGTTAGTGTTCCTGGACCATCTCATCCATTTGCGCACCTATTTGTTCTTGCAGGAACCTGTTGGAGTTCAGATTAGATTACGACACTGGCAGGCTATGTGATTCCACATCAATAGCTCCCCCTGAGGGCTTCAGTACCGCGAGGATCTTGTACGGAATGAAATTATATGCTGAAAACTCGCGATTTCTTTTCGTTCCAGTCGAGCCTCGTGGATTAGTTCTTGACACCCAAACACACCTGTTTTATCAATTCCCACCGTCGTCGGACAAAGAGGTATGTGGCAACTTGTAGACGAAACGAGTATGGTTCACTGGGGCATCAGGTCAGGCTCTGGTTCAAGCAGGTGTTATTTTCTGATATGCATCTCGTCGTTCTTCTTCATGACTCTGGGTCGTCCGTTACCCCTGTACACATTTTCTCACTCCCACCTCATGGAGCCCAGGACGAAGGCGACCCACTTGTCCTTTATCTCACCCACCAATGTGACATACCCAACTGCGTTACGGACATCAAGGTCACTCAGCCTACTACTGATTCTGCCACCGGGGCCACAAACCTGAGGCTTGTAGGTTGCTCCCTGGATGTCAAGGAACTCGCGGTCATTTCCATTGATATAACGCTCCCAAGTCGTTCCACGGCATTACCGATTACCGTCAATGTACGCTATATAGAACTCTCGAAGGAGGGAGTGTGGATAAACCGGTATAAAGCGTGGTCCCAATACATCGACGTATCGAGCGATGGCTATGTGAGGGGTTTCTTCAGGGCGAAGAAGCGAAACAGAAGCAGAACAGGACCATGGGAGGAGCCTGAAAACCAGTACATCATGAAATTTGCGGTTGACACGACCCAAGACAGAGGGGTGATCACTCACAGTCCGTTTGTGCCTGTAGAGTGGGATGAGGAGGTAGATCCTGTGGATACAGGGAAATACGTCGTGTTTGATGGAATGGCAGGGAGGCTATGTTTTCCTTGCCCCAACTTCGGCTCCAAGGTGATGGTTGTAGACGTTGAGTAGGACTTAGTTGGATCGCTCGGTACATAGATGATTTCCAAATCATCTGTACAAAACGTGACGTCTTATTCAGCCATCCTTTCATATCCCTGAATATTGAATACCAGCAGCATTTCACGTGCCGCACCAATAATAACTACATTTTGCGTATTCGACCCCTAGCATCGACTTCAATGTCGACCGGCATGATCACCTTCGGCTGCATATTTCCAGTTGAACTCGTTCTCCGTGTTCTGTACCACTCCGATCTTCGAGACATCATCCGATGGCGAATGGCACGTATAACACACACAAAAAATGGATTCTTGTCGCATGTTCACCAAATAACCTAGGGTTCCATGCGATCACATGCGATACCATACTCTGGAAATCCCTGTACAAAATTTCACCACTCTTTCGTCCACCAGGACCGTTTCCTGTGCAATCCCAGATCTCGCTTGAGCGGGCACTCTTGAAGGCCTCGCGGCTCGCCGAGTCGTGGACGATGCAGCCCATGCGTGCAGCATCGAGTCTCACGATTGAAGTCGATGAAAGGATGAACGTTCTTCCAAAGGCGCATTGTGGCCGGTGGCTCGTCGCGTGCAAATCATGCCTACGATTCATGCTATGCATTGTCGACCCCGTCACTGGGGCGTGTGGTGTGTGGCGGGTTCTTTGGGAGCAAGAAAAAAAGAAGGTCTTCGAGATTGCATGTTGGAGTGCGGTATCGCTGATGTCTGTCGAGGGACATCTTATCTTGTATGTCCTCGTGGGGTATACCGGTAGGCGTTCGTTGAACTGGTGTGTCATTCCCGCTAGTCTTCCTCGACCGTCTCGTTCGTATACACATGTATGCCTGGCATCTCACCCAGGCACGTGTTAGAATTCCGACTGGATCACAATGTTGGAGATCAGCCCAATCGTAGTAGTCTTACCTTAATTTCCTTTTTCGGCATACTCGGACCATACGCTACGCGTCCGCCTCGTTCCCTCCTTTCCTCCAGTCTCACTCACTCGACTGGAGGTGAGCTCTATATTACTGTACCATAGTCCTTACTGATTGTACCTAGTTCACTAAGCTCACTCGTTAGGTATAGTCAAATACAGTCTCACTCACTCGACTGGAGTTCACTAAGCTCACTCGTTAGCTCCGCACCTCTCAACCGCACGCTGATACACAACATTGGCCAGTTGCTCGAATCTGTCGTCATAGTTCATCCATCCGATGCTAAGCGGCCCCTGTACGAGATGAGGTTTTATACTGGCAACTCGCAATTCCTCTTCATTCTTGTCTGCCCTCGTGGATTGGTTCTTGACACGCGAACGCGCCTGTTCTGTGAATTCCTGCCACCTTTGGCAAAGCAAATCGTATGTAGTGGCTCATGTATAGGGTGAATACACATGATTCACGTGGCTCACTAGACTGGAAATACACAAGTGCTGTTCCCCGGCACACATCTCATCATTCAAGTTGAGGAACGTGCTGGGTGGGGTCGAGATTCTATCAATGTTTTCACACTTCCTCCCTACGAGACCAGGGATGGCTCACGTGTCCTTCGCCTCTCCCATCAAGGTAAAGTCGATATAGGTTGCAATGTTGCGAGCATCAAGGCCACAGTGCCTACTTTCGATGTTGTCACTGGGGCTACCAACGTGAGACTTTTTGGCTGCCTCCCAGATGCCGATGCACTCGCGGTCGTTTGCACTGACATAATGCTCCCAAGATGTTCCGCCGACACAGTTTTGCCACTCATCGCCAACGAACACGACATCTGGCTGCCCATAGAGAACGTGAAGATAAACTGGTGTAACCAGTGGTGCCAATACATCGACGTATCAGATGACGGGTGTGTCAGGGGCTTTTTTAGGGCGAAGGAGGAAGGAAGACCCAGGCGATGGAACGAGCCTGAAAATCAGCACATCCTGAAATTCGAGATCGACGCGACCCGCGAACCATGGGTCATCACGCATGGTCCGTTTTTGCCTGCAGAGTGGGACGTGAAACTGGATCCTGTGATTGAGGAGATAGAGCCTGAGGTACAGCCTATCATGTTTGATGGCATGAGTGGGAAGCTGTGTTTTCATCACCACTGGACCCGTCAGAAGACTGTTGTCATCGATGTCGAATAGGTCTGTGAAATTATGTACAGCATTCAGCTACGGCATTGGTGATGGACACAGTGTTTGAACTCTCGATGCCCGACCTCCGTCTTTACTGTATGTGATGGATGTGATACCCACCAAGTGGTCCATGCCATTAATACGCCATTCGCCCGAAGGAGGTTAAGATGATCTATCATAGCAGCACTATAAAAACAATATACCACAGGACAGGTCCACGGGGAGATTAGCGTGGCCGGGGGCTGCCATCGACATGATACAGCTGGCACCAACGGTAATTGGATTGGACAGATATCGCGAACGGAGGCGACACCTGCATGACATTAATCTGAGCTTGCTGAAACGCTGAGCGTCTGGCGCACATGGCTCCGCATCTTGGGCTTTCAAGGGTCCCGGGCATATGTACTAGCATTGGCGTTGTGGCAAATGCAAATCAGCTTACGTACGCAAGTCGCGTCTATCGCGTTCGGGTGCATACTTCCAACGGAACTTGTTTTTCGTATTCTGTTTCTCCCAGGCCCTCACGACATCCTCCGATGGCGAACGGTAAGTCACCATCATAGTGTAGGTGCCCATTCTTGTACGCTCATCGTATAGACTAGGTTTCAAAATGGTTCCGTGCCATCACCTGCCGCGTGACCTGCGATACCGCGCTCTGGACATCGTTCATCTGCTGTTTGATAAGCACTTTGCAGTGGGTTTTGACCGTTTTCTTTTTGGTAGGACCCTTAAACTTCCTTTTTATGCCAGCCGCCGTCCAATCACAGCCCTCAAATGGCCGTGTAGAGCCATCAAGCGGTAACGTTATACAGCAAGTTTGCAGATGTTGTATAGAAATTCACCACTCCTTCGTCCACTAGGACCGTTTCCCTCACGGTCCCACACCTCACTGGAACGTGTGCTCGTGAAAGCCGCACAGCTCGCCGAGTCATGGACGATGCGTCCCATGCGCGCAATATCGAGCCTCACGCTCGAAGTCGATGAGGACATTTCTACCCCTCGGAAACCTCATTGTGGACGGTGGTTCGTTGTGTGCGAGTCAGGCGTACGATTCATGTTGTGCGACGTTGACCCTGCTGCCAAGACGCGCGCTATGCGGCGGGTCCTCTGGGAGAACGAAGAACAAACGTTCGCGGGTTGGGATGTAGAATCGGTGGTGTCTGCAGAGGGACAATCACACTTGTATATCTTCACGTGGATCGATGGTTTTTATGTACATAGGTGCGCGTCATTCGTATTGGTCTCCTCGGGCCACCTCGTTCAATCGCACGTCTATTCATGCGTTCTCTTACAGGAACCTGATGGAATTCAGACTAGATTATGACACTGGCGAATTCCGTGATTCTACTCTCATAACGCCTCCGAGGGGTCTCAAGACCGCAAAACTCCTGTATGGGGTGAAATTGTATGCGGGAAATTCTGGATTCCTCTTTACTCCACTCGATCCTTGTGGATTGGTTCTCGACACGCGAACACATATATTTTATAAATTCCCGCGGTTTTCCGAAGACCCTGAGGTATGTGGTGACTTATAGATGAGACGAATGATTCGTTGAGAATACTAGGTCACGACTACATATTCAATCAGATGCTATTTTATCACATACATATCATCGTTTTTCAAGACATTAGGCTGGGTGATACTTCCGTCCACGTTTTCACGCTTCCCCGTGAAACCCTGGCCCACGTGTTCCACGCCCCACCCATAAAGGCACCATACCAAATATTTTGAAGACTGTTACGAAGCCGACTTTTGATTTTGATTCCTCCACTGGGGCCACGAATGTGCAGTTTCTACATTATAAGAGTCTCACTAGTCAATTTGGGGTCACTTGGATCGGATTGACGCTTCCAAAGCGTTCTGTTGACGAGGTCTTACCAATCATTGTCAACACGTGTCATTGGGTTCCCAAGGGAAGGTAGGCTGATGAGCCAGTGTCCACTGTCATCCCCATACCTAGACGTGTTCCCATCCTGAAATTTGCGATTGATGCGACACGAGATCCATGGGCCATCACTTGCGGTCCAATTTTCCCTGCAGAATGGGACGAGGATATCGATCCTTTGGACCCTTGCGTGCACTGGTGCTGCACTGAGGAGACGAATATTACATTTGATGCGATGAGAGGGAGGTTATGTTTTCGTCATCCCACCGAGAACCACTAGATCGTTATTTTTGATGTCGAGTAGGCCTTTAAGATCGATTTGAATCAGGACATCTTGTCAAAGAAAATTAGCTGATATCAATGTAGTATGGCACAAACCGTCTTCATATGAGGCGAATTGTAGGGGTTGCCCACGAACCAGCTCATCTGTATTACTTAGTAGTATATACCGATTAGTAAACCTCGTCCGCCATGATCGCACGGGACTTAGGATACAAAGTCCAGCCTGAGAGTCTGCTCCGCTATACGTCACTGGTATCACCTGCGTCACAGGCTGCGTGGGCATGGCAGCTTGCGCATTCTTCCATCCACATCACCTCCTCCTGGCCCTCCTCGTTCTCTCTACCGTCTGCAAACACCAGAGTGCTCGCAATGCTGCCATAGGCCGAAGTAAATGCCAACCCAAACGCGGTATCGATATCGCTTCCAACTCCGCCTTTAAGATCTTGCGCATACAGTTCCCGCAAGCCCAGGATGAAACGGGGAATGAGCGCCAACATGGGTATGAACTGTATCCCCCTAATGAGGATCATCCACCACACGTCTCTTGGTGCAATTCCTGCAAATGATGCGGCGATTGAAGACGCCAGGGTGCTGTGTCACAATACACCATTAGCCCGGTAGGATCGCGGAAAAAGAGAAGCAGAAGTGAGGAATGTAACATACGCAAAAAAGTACATGACACCTTCTCTAGCGAGTACGTTCGCATAGCGGTTGATCCGGAATCGCTTCGTTTCCCTGTACGTCCGCAGCGACTGCTTCGCGAACCATATTGCGACTAACAAACACATCCATGCGCAAAGAGCGATCTGGAAAGCGTTTGTTATGGCGGAAAAATGCGAATAAAAAGGTTGCGATGTGCAAAATGCAAAATCAAGTGCTTGGGCGGCAGTACCTATATGAGTGGGAGGGCAGTCGTCGTCTGGCCATGTAGTGTGCATGATGTAACGTACCTAACTGTCCACCCCGCGCACTGAGCGCAATGCAGTAAGCCGAGTATGTAACAACTACCCCGATGTATGGGACGAGGAGCGGCAGAAGGATCAGTCTTGAATTGCTGTATAACGCCCGCACTCGGAGCATCATCACCGCTGTGTTCACTAATGTGATACATCTTTCTGGATGAGGACATGGACACGCACAGTTTGCGGCAATGAAGAAGACCAAGCCAGCCCACGGGGCAAGAATGAAAAGTATGTTGCCTTGAACACGTCCCAACTTGAGTGTCTCAAGCTTTGGAAACAAACACTGATGAGCGTACTCACAGCTATCCATTAAACATGATCAATTGCTGGGAATCATAACCGTCCAGTGAGATGAGGCATGAATACGTACGCCTGAAAGCGGTCGAAATTCTTCAGCATCTCCCGATCAATAATGGACTGAAGCTCACTTTTGAAGGAGGTGTTAAGAAAGAACTTCCATCTTTGGTTCGGTGGGACTAAGTCAATAAGTTCGGGATTTGAGGTGTCAAACGTACACAAGGCAAAAATTCTGATGAACTGATCACGAACGGATGGACATATAGACAGCAGACAAAGACATACATGACGAAACATAGTCCGGAATAACGAGCCTGGTGATCAAAGATAATTAGTTGTAGGTCAGATGGTCAGGATACACACGAGAAAGAACAATGTAGACACTAGAGACCAGGGTCTGGTCTGTGGCCGCGTCAGGATGCGTATCATATAGAGGTAAGGTCTGACCCAAATAAATTTTATCTGCCAAATCGCTAACTAATGAATGCTATACCATGCCAACGAAAACAACACATACCTCCTTCTGGAATGTGAGGACTGTTGGTATAATTATCAGGGCGGCTCAACATATTGAAAAACCATGTACAGACACGGATCACTCACTGTAATCATAAATGACAGCAACGAGAATAATGACTACAAGGAGCCGTTAAGTCAATAGACACGGGAACCAAGACGAACGAACATACGAGTGGAATAGTCTTCTAGGTAAATGCTTTCTGCAGCGACCTCCAGGGGGGAACCCATGAGTTTGATGTAGGGTCGCCCGAGGGACTTTGGTGCTTGTATATGCATAGCCATCCCCAGCAGGCGGCGACATACGAGGGACCGCGCCAATCTACAGGCTCGGCGCCCGATCAGTGACATGTAGACAGGAAAGTGTACAAAAAATATTTCGCGAGTCTTCAATCGGCAATGTGTCCCTTAACTTGTGGTGCAATACCTATCCAATCATGTCCGTCGCTGACACGTTGAGCGGATAAGTACACACCGAGGTCTGTGACCGTGCTGTCAGCTGTCACTGGTCGATTCCAATTCGACGGAATTTCAACGCCAGCGAAAACGATTTGAAACGATTTTCAACTGACTCGCATGATTTGCGACTCGACCACCGTTCTCATTGGACACCTAGACACCGTTAACAAGAAATTGTACGGTAAACGTTGGCAGCCGGAGTTGGCTCGAAGGACGAATCCGCTAGCGCATGATACATATGTCGCTGGTTCACGCCTGACGGATATTATATTACGTAACAGTCTAAGCCTTCAACTTGACCGTAGCCCCGGAATCTCGGAGGTAAATGCATCAGCAGCGGGTGTTCAGTAAGGTCAATTATGTGACATCACTGCGAACTTCACACACCGTTGTCCTGTATTTTCATGCGAGGTCACAGCGCCGGAACGAGCCCCACAAGCCCGCCCCCGCGTGTACACATTTCGCTGCGAAGTTGGTTGGCTAAAATTGTAATGTACCACCACCCTGCACGGCTAATGCACCCTGTAGCCTACCCGGGCCTGCAGCGCTTGCTCGCGGGCTACCACTGGCACGGCCTGTTTCACTCTCTTGTCGGCACATTCCGTAAGTTCCGTCGCCGTATGATGTACGAGTAGTCTGAGGGGTGGGGGTACAAGATCCATAGACGCTACAGTGTCCCCATTCCTCCTAGGCTTGATCACCCGGTGCTCGAGGATACCGCCAGCAACCGCACGGCCGTGCATCCTGCTAATTTGAAT
>JBBPTA010000086.1:0-34633 GCA_038093915.1 Boletellus aff. emodensis
TCCTCTCCACCTCCTCTTGCGCTTTGCGCTCCGCCTCCTCACGCGCTCGTCGCTCCGCCTCCTTCCTCTCCCTCACCCGCCTCCGTCGCTCCGCGTACTTCGCCGCGCTCACCTCCTCCTCGTCATCCACGTCCTCCGCAAGCTGCTCATCGGACCAGGTATCGATCTTGGTGATATTGAGTTCTTCAGACATGGTAGTGGTTGATGAGAGAGAACAGATAGTGGTCCACACCGGACTTTATACCTCGACACTCGGACATCCCCGGGCTTTTGGACTCCGCATTCATCCCCTCTCCGCATTGTCTCCTTCCGACCTTAGGCCTTCAAGGGTTCAGGCCCTAAGGGGGGGATACTGTCATATCCCGCGTTCCCACTCCGGTCCTCTGGACCATCTCCAGTCAAGGACTCCGGTGCGATCTTATCACAGACGCACCTCATATATATCGGACATATCTCCGTTTCCCCTTTTGTACATCCTTATTCCGTTTATAGTAACTCCGTCTCCTCTTTCCCCTTTCGTCTTAGTTCCGCTCTTAGACTTCCTCCGAAGCTGTGTTCCCTACGTGCACACAGCTCCGGCCTCTCTTGTATCCGGAGCACAGCTCCGCAGTTCCTCTGCTTAGTCCTCCTACTTACCAATCTCCGTTACTAATCCAACTCCGGACCTTCGTATATAAACTCTGTACCCTCCATTTGTAACCTCAGTTCGTATATCACCTAAGTCACTTCTCTGTTTGCTCTATCGGATTCCGTTCCGATCGTCAACTCCGTCCTCCGAAATACTTAGGACATACTTCACACAAGGGCGCAGCGTGCCACCTGCATCGCTGAAGCCAAAGTCCATCCGCCTCCGACGACTCCGCCCCTTCGCCCAGTCTCCCTTTGCACCTCCGACCGACCGGAGCAGAGCAGAGAAGAACCGGACTTGACAAGTCCCACCTTCATTACTGGCAGGCATGCCTTCATTGCCACCACCTCAGCCACAACAAGTTGTACTGCCAGAGGTATATCTGCCCCGGATGTTCTATCTCCACCCCTGGTCATACCATCACCAACTGCATGGGACCCACTCGCTCTTCACTGCCACCATCCTCCCCTAGTTCATCACACAGAAGCACACCCTCTCCATGACCTCATCCATACCACCACCCTGGAACCCTGTATGCCTCAAAAGGCACTTCTCTTTGCCCCCCTGCTTTGCTGATCAATCCATATCCCCGTCTACCCCCAGTCATTGGACACCCACACCCCATCATGATGGGTTCTCCCCCAGAGTTGAACTTGACTCGCACCCCACTGTCATTGAATTATTCACACCAGATCTTCCGGAGCTCCTGATCTATGACCCCATGGACCCTCAACACACTCTTATGGAAGCACTTGGATTTACCCCAACCAAAAGTACCTGTCCAGTAGGACTTCCAGAGTTTACCACGATCCACTTCCTCCTTAGCATTCAGGAGGCCATTAACAGCCCACCCCTATCCACTAACTTCCATACACTCGGACAAGCCCTCCATTTCCTCCGTGATCATGACTGGACAACCACTTCTCCCCATGGACCTGCATATAACAGTGCTGGTGAGGAGGTACCCATTGCCTTCACCATCAGAGAACCCCCTCCTGACCTCCCTGACTATGACAGCAACAATGAATTGGATGACAACAGCTACACCAACATCACTGGATCACCTGGACCTTTTACTCATGACTTCTAAGTTAGCAACTTCGAATGTACTGCGGGGGTAATGTTACGATTCACCCCTTTTCTTTCCCTTAACTTACCTTTCTTCACTTACTCCATGATCTGACTTGCTGGATCACTTGTCATTCACAATTACTTCATGATCCAACCCATTGGATCCTTTGTCATTACCCTTTACTCATAGTCTGATCCATCTCGGACTTCCTTTACTCCTTTTGGCCTATTGGTCATTCTGGCTTACACCTCCATCCGATTCAACTTGGACTTCTTATCTTCTTTCCTATTGTTCTCCATATATGGTAGCTGGTCTGTGCACATCACAGATAGGTATATAAACTCCAGTCATCTAGCCGTGTACCCTAAGCTAGACTTACCTGGCAACTACCTTGTTCGCTCCTTGCTCCCAAGCCTTGAGCCCCTTCATCCACTGACTAGCACCCCTAGACCAGCAGTACCCTTGTCACCACAGGAAGACCCTTGGTCATCATGTCCTTGTCTCCTAAGGAAGATGTTACGCTTGGCCCAGGTAGGGACGAGCGTAGACCTAGCGGGACGATGGTCGCTCCTAGACGAGTGCGAAGGATGTTATCCTAAGGGTCTTCCTTAGGAGGCGGGGACAAGGGCGGCCGAGGGTCTTCCTACGGCGACGAGGTTACTGCCGGGCTAGCTGTGCTAGTCGGTGGACGAGGGTACTGCCGGGCTAGTGATGCTAGTCGGTGGACAAGGGATACTGCCGGGCTAGCTGCGCTAGTCGGTGGACGAGGGGGCTCAAGGCTTTGGAGTGAGGAGCGAACAAGGTAGTTTGCCAGGTAAGTCTAGCTTAGGGTACATGGCTAGACGACTGGGGTTTATATACCTGTCTGTGATGCGCACAGACCAACTACCGTATAAAGGGAACAAAGGGAAAGAAGATAAGAAGTCCGAGTTGAATCGGACGGAGGCATCAGCCAGAATGACCAATAGGTCGAAAAGAGTAAAAGAAGTCCGAGATGGATCGGACTGCGCGTGATGAAGAATGACAAAGGATCCGATGGGTCGGATCGCGAAGTAAGCGTAAATGACAAGTGATCCGGCGAGTCGGATCGAGGGATAAGCGAAGAATGGTCGAGAGCGAAGAAAGAAAAGGGGTGAATCGTAACAGAAGACCCTTAGGATACCATTCTCCTTGCCTTGCCAGGAGCGACCCTTGTCTGCTAGGTCTACACTCATCCCTATCCGGGCCAAGTGTAACAAAATTCATCCCTGGATTCTTGGACCTTGTTGCCCCACTCACCCTCCTCACTCACAAGGACAAACCTTGGCAGTGGTCCCCACTCCAGCAATGCACCTTTGACAATCTAAAATACCAGTTCTCATCTTCCCCAGTCCTCACCTTCCCTGACATCTCTTTGTCCTTCTCAATCATGACCAACACCTCTCTCCTTGCTGCAGGAGCTGTCCTTCTTCAAGTGGACACCAATGGAGATTTCCACCCTTGTGCTTACTTCTCCAAGACCTTTAGTCCTGTGGAGCACAACTATGACATCTACAATCGGGAACTCCTTGCCATCATCCTCACTCTCCAGGAATGGCGTCAATACCTTCAGGGAACTTCTCACCCCATCACCATCCTCACTGACCATAAGAACCTTTCATATCTCAAGGACCCTCACAAACTCTCTCATCACCAAGCACAATGGTCTCTCTTTTTACAGGACTTTGACCTTGTCTGACAGGTCACCCTGGGGACCCACATGGTCCCTGCTGACACCCTATCCTGCAAGGATTCTGTCAACACCTCCCAGGATAACACCAACTCCTGCCCTTGATCTCTCTCTTGCCCACACCATTTGCTCATCTTCCAATACAGATCCTCTTGTCATCCATGCTCTGCAAAGTCTCCAGGACGGTACTCCTCTGTTCTCTCATTCTTCCCTTGCCGATTGGGCCTTTGACAATGGCCACCTCTACTTCTGTGGTTGAATGTATGTTTCCCCTCCATCTTGATCCTCCCTGTTACATGCCCTCCATGACTCCCCCACTATGGGTCATATGGGGTTCTTCTGCACCAAGGTCCTCATTGAACATGACTTCTGGTGGTGTTATGGTTATTCACTTGTATCCCCATGTCTTTTCCGTATCCATCTGTTGCCCTTCATGCTCCTCCATCTTTGGTATCTTTTACTACATTTACAAACACTTCCTTGTTGTCATGGGTGGTCCTCTTACTTATGTGCACTATCTTCAGTCATAGTCGCTTACCTCTTTGGCCTGATGGTAGCTTCCTCGCTTACTCCTTTCTCCATTCCATTGGACCTCTTACTCATTGCTTACACTTTACTCCAACTTCCATTGGATTCCCTAACCTTCTACTACTTCTGCATTTCTCTCTATTTAACTGCAATACTGCACCCTTGTAGACCATTCTTGATCTATGTAATATACATGTTCTCTTGAGTCCACTCAGTCCCTCGTCAACCTGCCTGGTCTCCTCAGTCCTAGTCTGTTTGATATCCTCAAACATATAGTCCTAGTCTGTCCTACCCAGGATGTATAGCCTCAGTCCATCTTATCTAGGACGTATAGCCCTTGTCCCTCATTGTGCTGAGTCATACCTCTTCATGAGTGTCCTGCTCAATGAGTCTAGTCCTAGTCCACTCCCTTGAGATGTGTTCCACATAACAGGTGGCCAGGTCTCTCAACTTTCGTCAAGAACTTCATCTCCAGCTGCCCACATCAGTAAAACACTATAATTCCCACAGGCTTTTTTGTATTGGCATATAGGCAGTTGGACTAAAATGGTCAGGGCAAATGTATCAAACACACATATTTGATGGTAAAAATGTCTGGTAAAATTTTTGAGTGAGGTCTATAGACAGGATATTTTTTAGATTTGCTGTGGACTAGAGGACCTAGCTGTACAGCTCTGTACAGCTCTGTCCAGGCCAAAAGTAGTTTGCTGATGCCACTCTGTCAGCAATCTAAGACAAACACACACCCCACTACCCCCCCACTCACACTGATCCTGTCCTCTACATCTCTTCCCTTTCACCAAATCTCTATGGACCTTATCATGGACCTCCCTCTATCCTCAGACTTTGATTCTCTTCTGGTTGTGGTTGACCATGGCCTTATGAAGGGGGTAATTCTGATCTCTTGCACAAAAACCATTGACACTGCAGGAGTGGCCCTCCTCTTTTTCAATCATGTATTCAAACAGTTCAGACTCCATGACTCAATCATCTCTGATTGTGGACCACAATTCACTTCAGCCTTCACTTGAGAACTTGCACATCTCCTCCATTATGATGTTTGTCTCTCCACTGCATACCATCCACAGATGGATGGACAGACAGAACAAGCAAATCAGGAGTCAAAACATATCTCCATATCTTCTGTACCAACCAACTGAATATGTGGTCATCATTTATCACCTCCACTGAGTTCCATCACAACTCTTCACCCCACTCCTCCACTAAAGTGTCCCCATTCTCTCTGATGCTTGGGTATGAACCTTGTGCATACCCCCCTCTCAGAAACACCTTCCTCCCGGCCCTCACCAATCAACTTTCCCACCTCAAAGAATCTCATAAAGAAGCCCTAGCTGTGCATGAATCAGCTTGCCACCTCATAACTCAGCATGTGACATGAAAGTTTTCCCCATGGAAGGTCAGAGATAAGGTCTGGTTAGAGGCCACCAATCTCCACATCCCTTACCCCTCTTGGAAGTTCGCTCCAAAATGATATGGCCTGTTCAAGATAGAATAGGTCCTATCTCCCCTCACCTACTGACTCTGTCTCCCACTGTCATGGAAAATTCACAGCATATTCCACACATCTCTTCTATCTCTGTTCCACAGCACTGACACATTTGGCCTGTCACTATCTACACTGCCCCCTAACATCATTGATGGAGAAGAAGAATATGAAGTCAACAGCATTCTCTCCCACAAGGGCTCTCCTGGCCGTTACCGGTACCTGACTGCATGGAAGGGTTACTCAGCCTTGGAGAATACTTGGAAGCCTGAGGGAAACCTTTGTCACATATGGACCATCCTCTCTGCTTATAAAAAGACTCACTCCCTACAATAGACCCACAGACTTATCTAACATTTCTACATTTACTCATCAATGTCTTCTCCTCTGTCCACTGCCTCTTTGTCTCCCATCTCCATTTCTTCTCCCCTTTGTACTCGTAATGTTCACCCTTGCTTTCTCCCTACCTCCTCCATCAATACTCTTTATGCTGCCATCCTCGCCAACCCCACTCTTGTTCAGGCAATTGAGGCCGATCCTCTTTATGAGGAGGACCTGATTTCTCAAGAGCTCATATGCATCTTCTTCAACATTTCCCTTGTTCAGACTTATCACTTCCATACTGCCCCTTCTGATTTGCCTGCTCCTTTTGGTCTCCCTCTCCATATGCTTATCAATCGTATTCCTGAGCATGTCCTTTCTGCTCTTCATCTGTTATGCAGGGCGTACCTCGAGGGATCAGACTAAGGCTCGATGGCAGGATGCTCATGAAGAGGTACAACTCAGCCGAAGAGGACAAAGGTTATATGTTCAAGAGAACGGCTAAAGACTATATGCTCAAGAGCGGACTGAGGGACTAGGGTCTGGGACCACGCTCAAGAGCGGACTAAGAGACTGGGACTAGGAGGACTCAAGAGTATGCTGGATTGTGCAGATCGAGAATGAGGAGTAGGTACAGGAGATTGTCCTTATATACGAAGGAATGCACAGCATGGAATCGTAAAGAAGGCAAGAGAACAATCATAAAAGTGATGACAAAGTCCGGGTTGAATCGGACATCAGTAAGCAAGAATGACTCCCTAGGGTCGAAGGTCCAAGTTGGATCGGAATGAAGAGTAAAAGAGGATGACTAAAGAGAACAAACATAAGTCTGAGGTAAGCCCGCAACAATGAAGAAGTGTTCATAATCGTAATGGAATATACCAAAGACTGGGGAGTGGCAAGGACAACAAACAGAAAGGAAAAAGATATGTGAGTATGGGGAATAAATTGTAACATTACCCCCTTCATACATTCTAGCCCCAGGCTGGAATACATTGATGTTAGGCAGACGGAGTAGGTGGTCCACTGACGATGGAAGTGGCTTGTTTGACTGTGTAATGCTCAAACGGACAGTTGTCAAGGACATGACCAAAGTGATTGCAGTGAGGGCAGAGACGGGTGGGGCAAAAGCAGGGTCCATGTCCCCATTGTTGACAAGTATCGCAGTGAGTGGAGAAACAACTGCGAGCGGGATGGCCAGGGGCAAACTGATGACAGGACGGGCATCGGTAGTCTGGACAGCCGTCTCTATAGTGGCCCAGAAGATGACAGTGGTGGGATGTATAGACGAAGGAAAAGTGTCTGAGGAATTATCGTAAGTTATGGGTCTTTTTATAAGAAGAGAGGATGGTCCATGCGTGGCAGAGATTTCCCTCAGGTTCCCACGTATTTTCCAATGCTGAGTAACCCTTCCATGCAGTCAGGTACTGGTAGTGGCCAGGGGATCCCTTGTGTGAGAGGATGCTGTCAACTTCATATTCTTCTTCGCCTTCAATGATGTCAGGAGGCAGTGCAGGGAACGACAGGCCATGTGCTTCGGTGACGTGGTGCAGCGATAGAAGAGTGGCATGGAAGACATCATGAATCTTCCATGATAGTGGGAGACGGAGGTGGTAGGAGAGTGGGGAGAGAACCTGTGAAATCTCAAAGGGTCCCAGACATTTGGGTGTGAGTTTCCTAGAGGGGTAAGGAATACGGAGATTAGTCACTTCTAACCAGACTTTATCTCTGACTTTCCATGGGGAAAATCTGCGAGTTACGTGTTGGGACATAAGATGGCGTGCAGATTCATGGGCAGCGAGGGCTTCTTTTCAAGATTCTTCCAAGTGGGAGAGGTGTGTGGTGAGGGCAGGGAGGAAGGTCTTTCCAAGTGGGGGGTAGGCACGAGGTTTGTAACCAAGCATGAGGGAGAACGGGGATGCTTTAGTGGACAAGTGTGGAGAGGAGTTGTGATGGAACTCAGCACTAGTGATGAAGGACAACCACGTATCAGGTTGATTCATGCAGAAGATCTGGAGATAGGTTTTGACTTCTTGGTTGATGCGTTCAGTCTGTCCGTCCATTTGGGGGTGATAGGTGGTGGAGAGGCGGACATCATAATGAAGGAGGTGAGCAAGCTCACAAGCGAATGCTGAGGCAAACTGTGGACCTCTGTTGGAGATGATAGAGTCGTGAAGTCCAAATCGTTTGAATACGTGGTTGAAGAACAGTAGTGCAACTCCTGCAGCATCAATGGTTTTTGTGCAAGGTATGAGAATTACCCCCTTTGTAAGGCCATGGTCGACCACGACCAACAGAGGATCGAAGCCCAAGGAAGATGGAAGATTGGTGATGAGATCCATGGAGAGCTGGCGAAAAGGAAGAGACGTAGAAGAAGGGATCAGAGTGAGGGGAGGTGTGGTGGGGTGTGTGTTCACCTTGGACTGTTGACAGCAGGTGCAGCCAGCAATGAAACTTTTAACAAAGGTGCCCAGGCCTGGCCACCAGAAGTCGCGTTCAACAAGAGCTTTGGTGCAGAAAAAGCCCATGTGACCGGTGGTGGGAGAGTCATGGAGAGCATGCAGGAGGGAGAAACGGGATGAGGGAGGGATGTACATCTGGTTGTGAAAGTAGAGATGACCATTATTGAATGACCAATCCTGCAGAGAAGAACGGGGGAAAAGTGGGGTGCTGTCCTGAAGACTCTGGAGGGCACGGATAATGAGGGGGTCAGAGGATGAGGAGGAATGAATACTGTTGGAAAGGGCGAGGTCGAAGGTGTTAATGATCTGGGGGTTGGAGAGGATGGATACAGAGGTGTTGTCAGATGACGTATCTATGGAGTCTTTCCAAGAGAGAGCATCCGCTGGGGCCATGCGAGCACCCGGGATAACCTGCCAGATGAGATCAGAATCTTGTAAAAAGAGAGACCAATGGGCTTGGTGATGGGAGAGTTTGTGAGGGTCTTTGAGGTAGGAGAGATTCTTGTGATTGGTCAGGATAGTGGTTGGATGAGACGTTCCTTGGAGGTATTGGCGCCATTCTTGGAGGGCCAGGATGACAGCAAGGAGTTCCCTGTCGTAGATGTCGTAGTTTCGTTCCACAGGACTAAAGGTTTTGGAGAAGTAGGCGCAGGGGTGGAAGTCGCCGTTGGAATCTGTTTGGAGGAGGACCACACCAGCAGCCAAGAGGGATGTGTCAGTCATGAGGGAAAAGGGGCAAGAGATGTCAGGGAAGGCAAGGACTGGGAACGAAGAGAAACGGGATTTTAATTCGTTGAAAGCACGTTCCTGAAGAGGAGTCCATTGCCATAATGTGTCCTTCTGGGTAAGGAGAGTAAGTGGGGCGACGAGATCAGAGAATCCAGGGATAAATTTGCGGTAGAAATTGGCAAACCCCAGGAAGGAGCGAATTCCTTTAACTGAGGTGGGGGGTTTCCATTTGTCTATGGCTTTGAGCTTAGTGGGATCCATCTGAATACGTCCTTGACCAATGATGAGACTGAGATATTCCATGTTGGGTACATCAAAAAAGCACTTCGAGATCTTCAGAGATAGACCGAGTTCGCATAAACGAAGGAGTACTCGTCTAGTGTGTTCATGGTGTAAATTGAGATCATCCTTTGTATGAATACCAATATTGTCCATGTAGATCTTTAGCCAGCGTTCTGCAATCATGTCGGCGAAGGAGTGGTTCATGAAAGCCTGGAATGTGGGAGGGGCATTGCTGAAGCTGAAGAACATGACTGTAGGTTCAAAAAGTCCAAGAGGGGTGATAAATGCAGCCTTCCATTAATCTTCTTCGCGGAGACGTATGTTGTTATACCTCCAACGGATGTCGAATTTGGTGAAGATGGTGGATTCCTTCATGTCGTCAATGAGTTCAGTAATAAGAGGGAGGGGGTAGGCATTCCGAATGGTATGGGAGTTGAGATAACGGTAATCCTGACATGGATGAAGGGTTCCATCCTTCTTGGGGACGAAGAAGAAAGGGGAGGCCTGAGGGGATTTTGACGGGATGATGCAACTGGTTTTGAGATTTTCTTTGACAAAGATTCGACAAGCTTCTCGTTCAGCAGGGTTGAGTGGGTACATCTTGGCAATCTTTGGGATGAAAGACTCTTTGAGTTCAATGATGTGGTCATAAGGACGGTGAGGGGGAAGAACACTGAACATCTTTTCGGAGAAGATGTCAGCAAACTCCTTGCACCAGGAAGGGACTTCTTGTTCCTGAGGTTTTTCCTGTTGGGCGAGTTGAGTGGACAGTGTGATTTTGCCGATATGTTGGGGGTAAGGGTCGTCGTCTTCCTCTGTCCAGGGCAGACTCTCACAAAGAGGTACCACAGTGTCCTGGAGGGAGAGGGTATTGGTGGCCCAATCAATGACCAGGTTGTGAGCTTTGAGCCAGGTCATGCCGAGGATAACACGGGGGGAGCCTAGGGAAGTGACGAGGAAGGTAACTTCATCTGTGAGGTCAGGGAAAAGTACTTTGGTAGTGATAGTGTATTTGATGGTCCCTTGGTGGTTTGGGGTTCCATCAACATTATAGGCATTGAGGGATTGGGGAAGACGTCGGATTGCTGATCGGAGACGGGGTACAACGGATGAGTCGATAAAGTTGTTTGTTGCTCCACAATCAACAAGGGCGGAGGTTTTGATGGTTTGAGATCCGGCTGCAAGGTGGACAGGGAGACACATGGTACATTCATTGGAAAGTCCTACAATTACAGCAGATATGTCTAAGGAAGGAGACATCGGTTCAGCTTCCTTTACTGAAAACCTGAGGGGGACTTGTCTTTAGGACCATCTTCAAAACAAAGCTTTAGAGTCTGAAGCACCTCTCCTTCATCCTTTCCTGAGGACCGGAGAGTTTGAATATATGTTTCAAGGGCAGAGGGTGTGGGTTTTGGGACAAGAGGGGTAGGAATGATGGATGGAGCAGGGGTGGTGTTGGCGACTTGCACATGCTGTCCATTCCTGAAAGGGTTGGTTGAAGACGTAGTGTGGGAGTTTTGGTTGGTGAAGGTGTGGCACTGTTGTGCGTTGTGTCCCTTCTTTCGGCAGCAAAGGCATAGACCTTCACAAAAGCAATGGGCACGTTCAGTGGGAGTGAGTTTTGAGACACAGACTGCGTCGATATCCATGGCATTAGGATCAGGGGTCGAGGTGCGATTGGTGAACGAAGAGGGGAAGCGATGTCCTTTTTTGAGGGCGGTGATATGAGCTTTCTGGGCATGGAACGTCTTGGCTTTGTCAATCCAGTCCCTTACTGTGGTGGGAATGGTGGACATGGAAAGGATCATGATGGCTAAGGTTTGGTCTAGGCCGAGGGAAAATTGGTCGATGAGGGTGGTCTGGTCAGTGATACCAGCTTTAGCTGCGAGATTCTGGAAGTAGGTGATGTACTTTTGAAAACTGTCATCGTCCTTAGTGGTTTTTTGGACAAGATGGGTGAGCTTGTGGTGGGTGGTGGCTTTGGTGTCAAAAGGATAGAAGGTGGACTCAAAGTTTTCAGTGAATTTGGCAAAGGTTTTCTCAGAAATGGCTATATTGGCATTGATCATTCAATCGTACCACATTTCAGAGAAAGAGACTCCCCATCCCTTGCTCATTTTGTTCAGAGTGGTTAGGATCTTGATGTCGTCCGTGGTGTAATAGGTGGGATTGATATTAAAGTAGCCATTCATGGCTTTGATCCATCAAACTGCATCGGCAGGTTCTCCGGAGAAGTCAGCAGGGAGGGCAGCTTTGAGTTCAGGCATGGTGGCGAGGAGAGGTACTGGGGCTGGGGCTGGGGCTGGAGCTGGGGTGGGGGCTGAGGCGAAGGCCGGGTTAGGTGTAGGGACTGATGGAGGAGCCACAGTTGGTATTGGGGGGGGTGCTAGTAGATGAGTTGTTCGAGAGAGAAACGCTCGATGATGATGGTGAGGGGTGGGGGGCAGTGGTTGCTCAGGGATACTAGGGGACGAAGGTGCTGTGGCAGGGTCTTCCTCGTCAGAAGATGCTGGGACTTGGATGCTAGGTATGGCGTCTGGGGTGGGTCCTTCTCCTAGATAGGAGGGACGACGGAGATTCTTGATCTTTTGTTATGCAGGGCGTACCTCGAGGGATTGAACTAAGGCTCGACAGCAGGATGCTCACAAAGAGGTACAACTCAGCCGAAGAGGATGAGGGCTATACATTCTAGAGAATGGCTAAAGACTATATGCTCGAGAGCGGACTGAGGGACTAAGGTCTAGGACCATGCTCGAGAGTGGACTGAGGGACTAAGGTCTAGGACCATGCTCGAGAGTGGACTGAGGGACTAAGGTCTAGGACCATGCTCAAGAGTGGACTGAGGGACTGGGGACCAGAGGGACTCAAGAGTACACTGAATTGTGCAGATCGAGAATAAGGAAAAGTACAGGAGAGATGACCTTTATATATGAAGGAATGCGCAGCATGGAATCGTATGGAAGGTTGAAGAAGGATGACAAAGTCTGGGTTGAATTGGACATAGCGTAAGTAAGAATGACTCCCTAGGGTCGAAGATAAGTAAGGAGTCCAAGTTGGATCGGACGACAAGTAAGCAAGTATGACTAAAGAGGACAAATGTAAGTCATAGGTAAACCTGCGACGATGAAGAAATGTTCGTAATTGTAGTAATGCATACCAAAGATAGGGGAGTGGCGAGGACAACAAACGGAAAGGAAAAAGATGTGTGAGTATGGAGAACAAATCATAACATTATGATGCTGGCGTCCTGACTTACCAAGGACGTGTCTACGTTCCCCCCGACTCCGACCTCCACCACACTGTTGTTTCCCGGTCACATGACCACACCTCCACCGGCCACCCTGGTTATTTAAAAACATGCCAACTTGTCACTGCTGAGTTCTGGTGGCCAGGCCTCACCCAATTTGTCCAACAGTATGTCAAAGGCTGTGCCACATGCCAGCAAAACAAGGTCAATACCCACCCCATGACACCCCCCCTGGTCCCTATCCCGTCCCGCTGCACCCACCCCTTCCAACAGGTCTCATGTGACCTTATCACTGGTCTCCCTGCCTCTGCTGGCTTTGACGCCCTCCTGGTCGTGGTTGACCATGGGCTTACTAAGGGGGTAATTCTCTGCCCCACCAAGCAAACAGTCACCACAGAGGGAATCACCACCCTCTTCCTCCACAAGGTCTACACTCAATTCGGACTGTATGACAAGATCATCTCCGATTGTGGCCCCCAATTCACATCTGCCTTCACCAAGAAGCTTGGAAACCTCCTTGGATACTCCCTTTTCCTCTCTACCACATACCACCCCCAGTCTGACAGAGAAACAGAACATGTCAACCAGGAAGTTGAAATGTACCTTTGGATCTTTTGCCAAGAGAACCCTTCCTCATGGTCCGAAATGATCTCCCACGCTGAATTTGCCCACAACCACCACCCTCACTCTGTCACTGGGAAGTCCCTGTTCTTCCTCATGATGGGATTCAAACCCTGACTGCTTCCCACGGTTATCTCCGCGACTTCCATTCCTACAGTAGAAGCACGTCTTCAACTTCTGACTGCCACCTGAGAAGAAGCCCTCGCTGAACAAGTGATGAAGTCCCGTTCCTCCAAGGGCTTCAAACCATTCACCAAAGGAGACAAAGTTTGGCTAGAAGCCAAAAACCTCAAATGACACATCACCTCCCTGAAGCTTGCTCCCAAGCGAGAAGGACCATTTGTCATCATGGACATACTATCCCCCATCACGTACAAACTCCACCTTCCAAAGACTTGGAAGATTCACAACACATTCCACACTTCCCTCCTATCACCTTATCGAGAAAACGATGTCCACAGAAAGAACTTCCTGAAGCCACCTCCGGACCTTGTTGCTGGCAAAGAAGAATACAAAGTAGAACATCTCTTACATCACCATGGACCCTTGGACAACTGGCAATTCCTGGTCTGGTGGAAGGGTTATACCCCCGAAGAAGACTCTTGGGAGCCAGAATGGAATCTAAAACATTCAAAAACCACTCTCCTCAAGTATAAGAAGGGTCACCCTTCTGTCTTCCGCCTCTAACTCCCTTCAAACCCAACCACCACCACTGCCATGGATGCCTCCCTGATCCCCACTGCCATGCTCCCCTTCGTCATGAACAGACAAACTGTTTACACCCCATCCCCTGTTGCTGACTCCTTGCTTGACACCGCCCTGCTTGACTCCTGTCTCATCACCACCCTCGACCGTGCCATCACCCCCATCTCCCTGCTTGGATATTTGCGGGATGTCTACACTCATCATATGGCCATGCGAAACACCATCATCGGTCTTACCGACCATGTCCCTATGAATAACCATATATGTCTCTTGTTTACCATTCTTCAACACTCTGATCTCCGTCTTCACACCACCCTTCTCACCGCTCTTACCCAACTCAGATTGGGTAATGCAATCAACCAAATAGATAATGTACTCCGGGAATTCAGAAACGAGTCTCCCACCCTCCCCGCCAATTTGACCATAAACGACGCCATGCCCCCTGCTCCCACTGAAGAAGTAGCAGCCACCCAAGACGACAAACCCATCCCAGAGTCCCACCTTCAATACTGGCAAGTGTGCCTTCACTGCCACCGTCTTAGTCACAACAAGCTGTACTGTCGAAGGTACACATGCCCCAGATGCTCCATCTCCGCCCCCAGTCATACCATTGCCAACTGCATGGGACCCGTTCACTCCCCACCACCACCGTCCTCTCCTGGCTCTTCACATTGGAGTACACCCTCTCCCCATCCTCATCCGTACCGTCGCCCTGGAACCCTGTATGCCTCAAAAGGCACCTCTCCTTGTCCCCTGGCCTTTTGTCATATCCCGCGTTCCCACTCCGGTCCTCCAGACCATCTCCAGTCAAGGACTCTGGTGCAATCTTATCACAGACACACCTCGTACATATCGGACATATCTCCATTTCCTCTTTTGTACATCCTTATTCTGTTTATGGTAACTCCATCTCCTCTTTCTCCTTTCATCTTAGTCCCACCCTTAGACTTCCTCTGAAGCTGCGTTCCCTACACGTGCACAGCTCCAGCTTCTCTTGTATCTGGAGCACAGCTCTGCAGTTCCTTTGCTTAGTCCTCCTGATTACTGATCTCTTACTTACCAATCTCCGTTACTAATCCAACTCCGGACCTTCGTATATAAACTCTGTACCCTCCGTTTGTAACCTGTTCGTATATCATCTAAGTCACTTCTCTGTTTGCTCTATTGGATTCCGTTCCGATCGTCATCTCCATCCTCCAAAATACTTAGGACATACTTTGTGCAAGGGCGCAGTGTGCCACCTGCATTGCTGAAGCCAAAGTCCATCCACCTCCGACAACTCCACCCCTTCACCCAGTCTCCCTTCGCACCTCCGACCGACCGGAGCAGAGCGGAGAAGAACCGGACTTGACACCTTTGTGGACTGGTCCATGTCACCATCCACTCTGAGTCTTTGGACTCCCACACCCCATCATGATAGATTTTCCCCTGGAGTTGAGCTCGACTCTCACCCCACCGTCGTGGAATTGTTCACACCTGACCTCCCAGAACTCCTAATCTACGACCCCATGGACCCTCATAGAACCCTTATGGAGGCACTCAGATTCATCCCAACCGAGAGCACCTGCCCAGTCAGACTCCCAGAATTCACCACACTCTGTTTCCTCCTGAACATTCAAGAGGCTATTGACAGCCCACCTTTATCCACAGACTTCCATACACTCGGACAAGCCCTCCACTTCCTCTGTGACCATGACCATATGACCATCTCTCCCCATGGACCCACATACAACAGCGCTGGTGAGGAGGTACCCATCACCTTTGCCATCAGAGAACCCCCCTTCTCCGACAGCACCCCCCCTCCTGACCTCCCAGACTATGATGGCAACGATGAATTGGATGATAGCAGCTATGCCAACATCACTGGATCACCTGGACCTTTTACTCATGATTTCTAAGTTAGCAACTTCGAATGTACTGCGGGGGTAATGTTATGATTCACCCCTTTTCTTTTCTTCTTGCTTACCATTCCCCACTTATTCCACGATCTGGTCTGCCAGATCACTTATCATTGATGCTTACTTCACGATCTGACCCAACGGATCCTTTGTCATTCCTCATTACTCACAGTCTGACCCATCTCAGACTCCCTTTACTCCTTTTGGCCTATTGGTCATTCTGGCTTACGCCCCTGTCCGATTCAACTTGGACTTCTTGTTTTCTTTTCCTTTGTTCACCTTATATGGTAGCTGGTCTGTGCGCATCACAGATAGGTATATAAACCCCAGTTGTCTAGCCATGTACCCTAAGCTAGACTTACCTGGCAAACTACCTTGTTTGCTCCTCACTCCCAAGCCTTGAGCTCCCTTGTCCACCGGCTAGTATCCCTAGACCAGAAGTACCCTTGTCCACTGGCTAGTATCCCTAGACTGGCAGTATCCTCATTGCTGCAGGAAGACCCTTGGCTGCCTTCGTCCTCGCCTCCTAAGGAAGACCCTTAGGATAATGTCCTTCGCACTCATCAAGGAACGACCATCGTTCCGCTAGGTCTATGCTCGTCCCTACCTGGGCCAAGCATAACAGGGTATAAGGCACAGAAGTTTGATGCTCTATACCTTTCAATGCGAAGAATGTTGATAAAGAATAATTAATGTATTCCTCCCTGTGATCTGAGCATACGGAAAGCAGCACTTGCCCTGTTTGATTTTCACCCCAATAGATTAAATGCATGAGAGCATCCGTGGTCCCCAATTTGTGTTGTAGGAAATAAATGGCAGAGTAACCTGAGAAATCATCAATAAAGGTCATGATCCAGCAAGCATGAGTTCTTGATTGAATAGGAAACTCAACGAGATCCATATGAATTAGCCCCAGGATTCGTTTTGCTCTGGTGGATGATGGTGGAAAGGGATGTTGATGAGCTTTGCCCAGTGAACAGCCTTTGCAGGGTGATGAAGTCAAGGGTTCAAGGAATGAAGTGGGTGTACCAGTGGTATGGAGTGTCAAGTCCGGTTCTTCTCCGCTCTGCTCCGGTCGGTCAGAGGTGCGAAGGGAGACTGGGCGAAGGGGCGGAGTCGTCGGAGGTGGATGGACTTTGGCTTCAGTGATGCAGGTGGCACACTGTGCCCTTGCGCGAAGTATGTCCTAAGTATTTTGGAGGACAGAGTTGATGATCGGAACGGAATCCGATAGAGCAAACAGAGAAGTGACTTAGGTGATATATGAACTGAGGTTACAAATGGAGGGTACAGAGTTTATATACGAAGGTCCGGAGTTGGATTAGTAACGGAGATTGGTAAGTAAGAGATCAGTAATCAAAGGAACTGTGGAGCTGTGCTCCAGATACAAGAGGAGCCGGAGCTGTGTGCACGTAGGGAACACAGCTTCGGAGGAAGTCTACAGGCAGAACTAAGACAAAAGGAGAAAGAGGAGACGGAGTTACCATAAACGGAATAAGGATGTACAAAAGAGGAAACGGAGATATGTCCGATATGTACGAGGTGTGTCTGTGATAAGATCGCACCAGAGTCCTTGACTGGAGATGGTCCAAAGGACCGGAGTGGGAACGCGGGATATGACATGGAGCAGGATTAGTTTAAGCATTTGAGGAGAGATATGGTCAAAATGCTGATGCCACAAATCGAAGGAAGAGTTATCTGACAGGGTTAAAGCACAACTCTGTGCTGGATGCATCGCCCATGATGTAAACCAGTGAAGAGTGTTTCCAGGAATACAGCACAAAGCATGTACTGCCAGGTGCCCCTGTTTGTCCCAGATCTTGGTGCTTGTAGTGATCTCACATTGATAACCTTTTGAGGTTAGAGTGGTTACAGATAGTAGCCTATGGGATGCTTTTGGTGCATGCCAGACTCCATGCAGTTACTGCAGGTCCAGAGTGGTCCATTTGTTTGAAGATTACAGTGCCAGGACCAAAAATCTTCATAGTTTCTCCATTTGTGGTGGTCACATGATGCATATGTGAATCGATGTGTGTGAAATCACTGAGATATGGAGTGATATGGTCTGTGCAACCACTATCGATCATCCAAAAATCTCGTGTTTCTATCAAATTCACCATCATTCCCAGGGTTGATGCAGTCGGCTCATAGTCGTAACCATCATAGATTGGTTTGCTGTCCCAGTCTGCAGCAGTGTAATAATCCCTGTCTCTAGGGTCCTCAGGATCCTTCCACTCCCAGTCACTGCTTCCATACTCTTCTTCCCATTCTTCAGCCCAGTCAACAGCTTTTGCTTTGCCCTTGCCTTTATAGTTAGTTCCATCCTTCGAGGCTCTAGAAGGAGGAATGGTGCTGAAAGGGCATGTCAGGAACAGATAATTGTGTCTCCATTTCTTCATTGTCCCTCTCCCAACCAGCTTCTGCTTCATCAGATGGGTATTCAGCTTCTTCAAGGATGGGATGAATGGAGGACACAAAGTCCATCTCGCTTATGAAAGCACCTGAGTCTTTGAGCCCAGTCTGGTATATAACTTGATTAGCAAAGGTGTCCTCATAATCATAGGTATCACCAATGAGTTCATGTGCTTGTCCTTTCCCTTTTTGACCACCTCACATTTGTCTTCTAGCAGCAGGATGCTGTCCTCAACCTTGGGTAGGTTGGTTGGTATACTGTGGGTTTGCATTATGGGAATGGGGAGGAGCCGTATTGTTCCTTGAGGGACCAATTCTCCTTTGAAGCGGTATAGCTTAGGAGGGATGCTGGTGGTGAGCTGCTTCGTCTTTATCTTTCTGTCAGCTGTTACACTTGGCCCGGATAGGGACGAGCATAGACCTAGCAGGACAATGGTCGCTCCTAGACGAGCGCGAGGGACGTTATCCTTAGGGTCTTCCTAAGGAGGCGAGGACAAAGGCGGCCGAGGGTCTTCCTACGGCGACAGGGTGACTGCCGGGCTAGCGATGCTAGTCAGTGGACGGGGGTACTGCCGGGCTAGTGATGCTAGTTGGTGGACAAGGAGCTCAAGGCTTGGGAGCAAGGAGTGAACAAGGTAGTTTGCCAGGTAAGTCTAGCTTAGAGTACATGGCTAGACAACTGGGGTTTATATACCTATCTGTGATGCGCACAGACCAGCTACCATATAAGGAGAACAAAGGAAAAGGGATAAGAAGTCCGAGTTGAATTGGACGGAGGCGTAAGCCAGAATGACCAATAGGTCGAAAGGAGTAAAAGAAGTCCGAGATGGATCAGACTGTGAGTAATGGGAGGTGACGAGAGATCCAACAGGTCGGATCGCGAGGTAAGTGTAAATGACAAATGATCCGGCGAGTCGGATCGAGGAATAAGCGAAGAACGGTTGAGAGCGAAGAAAGAAAAGGGGTGAATCGTAACATTACCCCCATAGTACACTCGAAGTTGCCAACTTTGAATTAAAAGTCATGAGTAAAAGGTCCAGGTGATCCGGTGGCGTTGGCATAGCCACTGTCATCCAATTCATCGTTGCTGTCATAGTCGTAGTCTGGGAGTTCGGGAGGAGGCGTGTCGATGCGATGGAGAGGGTCTCTGATGGTGAAGGCAATGGGTACTTCTTTGCCTGCGCTGTTATACGCGGGTCCGTGGGGGGAAGTGGTCGGGTGGTCATGCTCTCGTAGGAAATGGAGAGCGCGTCCGAGTGTGTGGAAGTCCGTGGATAGAGGTGGGCCGTCTATGGCTTCTTGGACGTTTAGGAGGAAGCGGAGTGTGGTGAACTCCGGAAGTCCAACAGGACAGGTATCGTTATTCGGAATGAATCCGAGTGCTTCCATAAGGGTACATCGAGGGTCCATAGGGTCATAGATCAGGAGTTCCGGAAGGTCGGGTGTGAATAATTCAACGACCGTGGGATGAGAGTCAAGCTCAACTCCTGGGGAGAACCCATCATGGTGGGGTGTGGGAGTCCAAAGGCTTGGGGTGGACAGGGATACAGACCGGTCAGCGAAGGCCGGAGGGCGAGGGGAAGTGCCTTTTGAGGCGTACAGAGTTCCGGGGCGGCGGTATGGATGAGGGTGCGGAGAGGGAGTACTCCGGTGTGAAGAACCAGGGGAAGATGGTGGTAGCAGGGAACGAGCCGGTCCCATGCAATTGGCGATGGTATGACCAGGGGCGGAGATAGAACATCCAGGGCAGGTGTACCTTCGGCAGTACAGTTTGTTATGACTAAGGCGGTGGCAGTGTAAACACGCCTGCCAGTATCGAAGGTGAGACTCGGGGATGGGTTCATCATCTTGGGCAGCCATTACTTCTACGGTGGGAGCGGGAGGCATGGAATCGTTTATGATTAAATTGGCGGGGAGGGTGGGAGATTCATTTCCAAATTCCTGGAGTATGTTGTCAATCTGGTTTATTGTGTTACCCAATACTAGTTGGGTGAGAGCGGCAAGGAGGGTGGAGTGAAGACGAAGATCAGAGCGTTGGAGAATGGTAAAAAGAAGACGTATGTGGTTGTTCATCGGCACGTGGTCAGTTAGACCGATGATGGCATTTCTCATGGCCATATGGTGGGTGTAAACATCCCACAAGTAGCCGAGCGGGGAGACGGGGGCGATGGCGCGGTCGAGGGTGATGACGAGACGGGAGTCAAGCAGGGCGGTGTCAAGCAGGGAGTTGGCAACGGGGGACGGGGTATAGACGGTCTGTCCATTCATGACAAAGGGGAGCGCGGTGGTGGGGATCAAGGAGGCGTCCATGGCGGTGGTGGTGGTGGTTGGGGTCGAAGGGAGTTAAAGTCGGAAGACAGAAGGGTGACCCTTCTTATACTTGAGGAGAGTGGCCTTTGAATGTTTTAAGTTCCGTTCTGGCTCCCAGGAGTCTTCTTCGGGGGTGTAACCCTTCCACCGGACCAGGAATTGCCGGTTGTCCGAGGGTCCGCAGTGACATAAGAGGCGTTCCACCTCGTATTCTTCTTCGCCCACAACAAGGTCCGGGGGTGGTTTCGGGAAGTTCTTCCCGTGGATGTCATTTTCGCGATAGGGTGATAAGAGGGAAGCATGGAACGTGTTGTGAATCTTCCAAGTCTTTGGAAGGCAGAGTTTGTATGTTATTGGGGATAATACGTCCGTGATGACGAACAGTCCTTCTCGCTTAGGAGCGAGCTTCGGGGAGGCAACGTGGCGTTTCAGGTTTTTGGCTTCTAGCCAAACTTTGTCTCCTTTAGTGAACAGTTTGAAGCCCTTGGAGGAATGGGACTTCATCACTTGTTGGGTGAGGGCGTGGGCAGCGAGGGCTTCTTCTCAGGCGGCAGTCAGAAGTCGAAGACATGCTTCTACTGCGGGAATGGAAGTCGCGGAGATGACCGTGGGAAGTGGTCGGGGTTCGAATCCCATCATGAGGAAGAACGGGGACTTCCCAGTGACAGAGTGAGGGCGGTGGTTGTGGGCAAATTCAGCGTGGGAAATCATTTCGGACCATGAGGAGGGATTCTCTTGGCAAAAGATCCAAAGGTACATTTCAACCTCTTGGTTGACGTGTTCAGTTTCTCCATCAGACTGAGGATGGTAGGCGGTGGAGAGGGAAAGGGAGTATCTGAGGAGGTTTCCAAGCTCCTTGGCGAAGGCAGATGCAAATTGGGGACCACGATCGGAGATGATCTTGTCATACAGTCCAAATCGGGTGTAAACCTTGTGAAGAAAGAGGGTGGCGATTCCCTCAGCAGTGATGGTTTGCTTGGTGGGGCAGAGAATTACCCCCTTTGTAAGCCCATGGTCTACCACAACCAGGAGGGCGTCAAAGCCAGCAGAGGTGGGGAGACCGGTGATGAGGTCACATGAGACCTGTTGGAAGGGGCGGGTGTAGTGGGACGGGATAGGGACAAGGGGGGGTGTCGTGGGGTGGGTGTTCACTTTGTTTTGCTGGCACGTGGCACAGCCTTTGACATATTGTCGGACGAATTGGGCAAGGCCCGGCCACCAGAACTCGGCAGCGATGAGTTGGTGTGTTTTCAAGTAACCAGGGTGGCCGGTGGAGGTGTGGTCATGTGACCAGGAGACAATGGTGCGGCGGAGGTCAGAGTCGGGAGGGACATAGACGTGTCCTTGGTACGTAAGGATGCCGGCATCATAATGCCAGTTGGAGAGGCGGGAGTGGAACTTGAGGGGTACTTCCCCATCAAGTGCACGGACAGCGTCGAGGACCAAAGGGTCCGAGGAGGAAGAAGCAGTGAGCTTCTGTGACAATTCGGTGTCAATGAGATTGACAAACATGGACTGTGGGAGGAGGGTGGCATCAGAATTGTCGGAATCATTATCAAGGATAAGATCCGGGCGGCAGGAGAGGGCGTCGGGGGCAGAAAGGAGTTTTCCGGGAACATGGATCATCTTGAGATCAAAGTCTGTGAGATCAAGAAGCCAACGGGCTTGGCGTCAGTTGAGCTTCTGGGGCTGACGGAAGTACATCAGGTTCTTGTGATCTGTGAAGACCTGGACGGGGAATGGAGATCCATGGAGATAATGTCTCCAGGCTTTGAGTCCGCGGATGACTGCAAGGAGTTCGCGGTCATAAATGTCATAGTTCCTTTCGGCAGGGGAAAACGACTGTGAAAGATAGGAGCAGGGATGCCAATCCCCGTTTGTGTCAGTTTGAAGAAGGACACCACCCGTGGCGTGTTTCGAGGCGTCGGTGGCAATAGCAAAGGGGTGACTGTGGTTGGGGAGGTGAAGCATCGGCTTCGAGAGGAATACCCGTTTAAGGGTGTCAAAGGCATCCTGGCACTGGGAGGTCCAGTTCCAGGCCAAGCTCTTCTTGGTCATGTCGATGAGGGGTCGGGTGATGGCGGAGTAATCGGGGATAATGTCAAGTCCAGTTCTTCTCTGCTCTGCTCCGGTCGGTCGGAGGTGTGAAGGGAGACTGGGCGAAGGGGTGGAGTCGTTGGAGGTGGATGGACTTTGGCTTCAGCGATGCAGGTGGCACACTGCGCCCTTGCATGAAGTATGTCCTAAGTATTTCGGAGGACGGAGTTGATGATCGGAACGGAATCTGATAGAGCAAACAGAGAAGTGACTTAGATTCGATATACGAACTGAGGTTACAAACGGAGGGTACAGAGTTTATATACGAAGGTCCAGAGTTGGATTAGTAACGGAGATTGGTAAGTAGGAGGACTAAGCAAAGGAACTGCGGAGCTGTGCTCCGGATACAAGAGAAGCCGGAGCTGTGCGCGCGTAGGGAACACAGCTTCGGAGGAAGTCTAAGGGTGGAACTAAGACGAAAGGGGAAAGAGGAGACGGAGTTACCATAAACGGAATAAGGATGTATAAAAAAGGAAACAGAGATATGTCTGATATGTACGAGGTGCATCTGTGATAAGATCGCACCGGAGTCCTTGACTGGAGATGGTCCGGAGGACCGGAGTGGAAATGTGGGATATGACAGATAAACCTCCGATAGAAATTGGCAAAGCCTAAGAAGGATCGGACATCCTTCAGCTTCTGGGGGACGGGCCAGTCTGCGATACCGGCGAGTTTTACGGGGTCCATGGCCAACTGGCCAGGTTTGACGATCATGCCAAGGTACTCTACTGAGTCCGTGGCGAACTTGCACTTGGAGATCTTCAGATGAAGATCGAGCTCTTGCATGTGGCTGAGGACACGCTTGGTGCGTTCCTCGTGGGTTTTGGCGTCGGGGAAGAATATAAGGAGGTCGTCCATATAGATGACGAGCCATCCTTCTGTGATCATGTCTCTAAAAGAGTCATTCATGAATCGCTGGAACATAGCGGGGGAGTTGGTAAGTCCAAAGAACATTACCGTGGGCTCAAATAGCCCCTTGTGTGTGATGAAAGCAGCCTTCCATCGGTCATCATCCTTGATTCGGACGTTGTTATAACCCCATCGGACGTCAAACTTCGTAAAGAGGTTTGCTCCTTGGAGCTTGTTGACGAGGTCGGAGATAAGGGGGAGAGGGTAAGCATCTCAGACGGTATGTTCATTGAGATAGCGGTAGTCTTGGCAGGGGCGAAGACCACCATCCTTCTTTTTCACGAAGAAGAAGGGAGATGCTTGGGGGGAGTTCAAAGGATGGATCTTTCCGGCTTTGAGGTTCTCTTCTAAGAAGTCCTCAGCGGCTTTCTTTTCCTTGGGGGTTAGAGGATAAAGTTTTCCCACTTTGGGAACAAAGGATTCGTCTAGGGTGATGGCGTGGTCATAGGGGCGAGCAGGGGGGGCGTGGTCTGCTGCTTCCTTGGTAAAGACATCTGAGTATGCTGCATACTCAGAGGGGAGAGTTTCCTTGGGTTTCAAGAGCTCTGCCTGCATGGCAAGCTCAGTGGTGGTGGTAAGCTTGGTGCAGAGCTTCGCTTTCTTGGGCTTTCCTTGATTAAGGAAGTATCAAACTCCTTTCTTGACCATTCAGTTAATGCCGAGGAGTTCAACTGATTGTTCGACATAGAGGCGGAGGGTGCGGTAATCAAGGTAGTCATAGAACTTTTGGTCCCAGACTTCATCAATGTCAACATGTTGTATGGGTTTTGGGGTGGCGGTAGGGGTTTCCTTCGAGCGGAGTTTGTTCGCGTGTCGAAGTTCATCTGAGGTGTATTGAGCATTAAGCTCCGCGGTTTGATCTGACAAGATCGGGATGGCAAGGGTCCAATCCTTCCAGCTGATGGTTGGATCTGTGATCTTGAGCCAGGGCATGCCAAGAATGACATTCTCCTTCCCACAATGGAGAATGTGGAAGGTGGTTCGGTGGAGGATTCCGCTAATGTGGACGTAGAGTTCTGTGGTGAATTTGATATCACCGTTCTTGTTTGTGGTTTGGTCCACATTTTTCACAGGGATCGGCTTGGCGAGCCAAGTCAAGGGGATTTGGTGCTTGCGAGCGAATTGCCAATCAAGGCAATTGATGTCTGCACCACTGTCGACGAGGGCTGGGGTTTCGACAGCTTTGAGGGTACGCGTGGGTTCTACTAGCGAAATTGGGATACGAATAGATTTCTTTGAAGTAGATGGTACAAGTGGGGGCGTACTAAGAGACTTGGAGGGGGCTCACGTCGAGGGAGGCCTCCATGTTAAAAATCCTGTCCGAGAAGGGAAACCTTCCGGACCCCAGTTTCTTCGTCATCAGATTCCAACTTGATGAGAGAAGGAATCTCAGGTTCTTCTTCTACTTTCCAAACCTTTCGTTCGGGGGTTTTCTTTGTCTCGGTGACGGTGGGGGTAGTAGCAGGGAAGTGAGGGCAGCTTCTGCTGCCGTGTCCAGGCTTCCTGCAGCGGAAGCAAAGACGCTTCTCGATGCAGCGTTGGCGTTCTTCAGGGGTTAATTTTGGAGTGGTGCGGATGGTGTTGACTTCCATGGCGTCGGGGTCCTTGGTGGTGCGGGTGGGAGCAGGGGTATATGTGGGTGCTTTATAAGGTCTCACGCTTCGATCAGCAATCTCGTCGGCGCGCTTCCAGTTCTGATAGAAGTGGAAGGCCTTGGCATCCCACCCTTCAAGGGTGGTGGGAATGGTGTCCATGGACATAATGCAGCGCATGAGGGAGGGGGGGATTCCGGTGGAGTAGTAACCAATGAGGACGTGATCCTTGGTGATGTTGGCTATGTCTTTGTGTTGGAAGAACTTTGAGGAGTATTCGGCGAGGGAGGGGGAATAGACCTTTTTATGGGTCTTCGGGTCGACCTTGACGGTCATCCTGGTGGTGGTGAGCCAGGCAATGGAAGCGGGGACTACGTCCTTGTGGTCGAATGCCTTTGTAAAGGTGGCTACAAAGTTGGGCCAAGTGCCCAGGGAGATGGTGGCGGCGCTGAGCACCTTTGCGCGGAATGTTGCTGCCCAGGTCGCAGCGGGTCCTTTGGTCATATAGGACAGAGTGAAGGCGATTCGCTTGTCGTCGATGTTGTAAATGTCACAATTTACCATTAGGTAAATTTGTACCGTGTGGAGCCATGTCTTGGCTCGATCGGGGGATCCGTCGTATGTGTCGGGAATGCCAATGCGTAGTTCGACGGGTTTTATTGAGGATAGAGGTGCGGCAATGGGGGCGGGGGCAGGTGCGGAAGGGAGAGCAGAGGTGGAGGGGGCAGCGGGCATTCTGAAGGTTGTTTGGGTAGGGAAGATGGGGGAGGAGACGACGGTGGGAGGCGACGGGGGAGTGGGGGTGCAAGGGAGAACAAGCTCAGCAGATAGCTGGTGAGTGAGATCGAGGGCGGCTTCCTGCTCTTCTAGAGTAGGAAGTTCTTCGTCGGAGTTGGAAGAGGGTTGGGATTCCTCTTCGGGTTCGGAGTCAATGGGATCGGGGGCGGATCTCCACCAATGGGGGCTTTCCTGTGGGTCACTAATGGTGGCGGTTCACAGCGATGGTGACGGCGGGTGAGAAGCTAGACTTTTGTTATGCTTGGCCCGGATAGGGACGAGTGTAGACCTAGCGGGACGATGGTCACTCCTAGACGAGCGCGAGGGATGTTATCCTTAGGGTCTTCCTAAGGAGGCGAGGACAAAGGCGGCCGAGGGTCTTCCTACGGCGACGAGGTGACTGCCGGGCTAGCGATGCTAGTTGGTGGACGAGGAGCTCAAGGCTTGGGAGCAAGGAGCGAACAAGGTAGTTTGCCAGGTAAGTCTAGCTTAGAGTACATGGCTAGACAACTGGGGTTTATATACCTATCTGTGATGCGCACAGACCAGCTACCGTATAAGGAGAACAAAGGAAAAGGGATAAGAAGTCCGAGTTGAATTGGACGGAGGCGTAAGCCAGAATGACCAATAGGTCGAAAGGAGTAAAAGAAGTCCGAGATGGATCAGACTGTGAGTAATGGGAGGTGACGAGAGATCCAACAGGTCGGATCGCGAGGTAAGTGTAAATGACAAATGATCCAGCGAGTCAGATCGAGGAATAAGCGAAGAATGGTTGAGAGCGAAGAAAGAAAAGGGGTGAATCGTAACATCAGCATTGGTCTATGGTATGGCTTCCTTTTCCACAATAAATGCACTTTGGTTTAGATGGTGCATGGTGAACTGCAGAAATGTGGTTGGCAAGGGGGACAGATGATGAACTAGATGGAGGGTATGGGTGATTATGTGTTATGGCTCTAGCAGATGCGTAATGGACAAGAGTGTCACCAGTCTTTCAAAGTTGTGCCTCAGATAAGATCTTTGGTTTGATCTTATCAACTTTGAAGTCGTTGGTTTCTATGGTATGAATGACTGTTGAGACAAGAGGATCATAGGAATGTGGAAGAGCTGTGAGGAGTATCATGGCCTTAAGTTGTTCTGATAGAGAAAGGCCAGCTTTTGCGCATTGATTGAAGATCGCCAGAATATGATCCATCTCAGATGCTATTTCAGTGTTATCTAAGATGTTGGCACATATGGCTTCTTGGAACAGATAAAACTGTCTGGTGACTCCTTTTGGGAAATAAGTGGATTCCAGTTCAGTCCATAAGGTCTTCGAAAGAGAGGTATGGGTGGAGTTGTGCACATATGAAACATAGTGCTGCATGTCATTGGCAATATAAAGAGCTATGAGCAAGACAGCTTGCTGATCATGTTCTATCCAGAGAGTTTGTTCAGCAGCAGTTGCTTGATTGGCATGGGTGGCAGTGCCATCAATGATCTTCCACCAGGATGCTAGAGTGAGGAATTGGTGCATCTGAGCAGACCAGATCATGTAGTTGGCATAGCCAGAAAGCTTTGGCTGTTCACAGGCAAGGGTAGAATTGAGTTTGATGGTAGGGGTATCTTTTGGGATGGTTGTCATGACCACTTCTTAGAATGCCCAGGAAAAGATGATTTGTGTAATTGGTGACCTAACAAAAGGTGTGTCAGTATTGACTCTATGAGGAGCAGGTAATGGAGCAGTAGTAGGAGTGGCAAGAGCTTGGTGTAGTGGCTGTGTAGGCATTGAGATTGTCTTCTGAGTATGACCAGATCCCCCTGGCAATGAAGATGCTGGAACAGGAGGTAAGACAGAGGAAAGAGAGGTAGTGAGAGGGTGAGGAGAGGTAGGAATAGGAGGTGGTGGGGAGGAGGAGGACGCACTTTGTAAAAGTAATGCAAGTTTCCTAGACTTTTCTTCTTCCCGTAATTTTGCAAGATACCAGGAAGGAAGAGGCATAGATGAAAATCTCTCAAAATCCTCAAAATATAATTCCTTGAAATGATGAGGATTGGGAATTCAGTGTGACTCTTCTTTATCATATAGAAAAATTGTCTGTGAATGGTGAACATAAGGTAAGAGGTTGTCATGGAGTACAAGAGAATTTAAGAAAAGAAAGGTATTGTAAGCATTCTTGAAAAGAGGTACAAAATTTTTCTAGGAAATTGAGCACGGACTTTGTCCAGGCAATTGTACCTGCCTTCTCCTATGTACCAACCTCCTAGGTAGCCTAGCAGGGGATAAGTGTCTATAGGCATGGCCATTTGGAGCCAGGTGATCTGCTGCGGGTCCTTTGTCAATACCTTCCAATGGGTGTTGACCTTCCACTTCAACTCCAAGCGCTGGAGAAGGAGATCTTGAGGCAATGGCAGCATGCTTGTTGATTGCATTTTGATTGAGTGCTTCTAGCTGTCCAATTTCGGCATCAAGGTATAGGCGGAGAGCGGTGTCAAGTTCTTCTTGAAGGTGTGTTGCCCATTCTTCTGCTTGAAGGGCAAGGGGTCGAAAATGGGCTATGTCTTTGGAAAGCTTGTTGAGGCATAGGCATTGAGCCTGTAACAATCTGTTAGCCTTGGAAGTAATGGCTTGAATCCAATCTGTGGCTTGGTGAGAATAGTCATGTTGAGCCTTGTCAACAATGTTGTCAACATTATGCGCCAAAGCATGTACTTGAGCATCACAGACATCTCTCATCCTATTAACTTCTCCTCTCATTTTGTTGACTTCTCTCCTTCTTTCCTCGGCTATTTCTTTGGCAATAAGCATTCATTGCCAGTATTCTTCCGCTTGTCTATAGGGATGCTGCTCCCAAGACTCCGTGTCAAGGTATCTATATTGGAGGTCGTCATAATCCTCCCAGTAATGACAGTGGTGTTCCCGATCAACGAGATCCTCAGTTGGAATCTTCTTCTCCTTGTCTGGAATCAGGGGTAGAGGGAGGACGAGGGGACTCGGTTCAGCCTTGAACTTCATCTCCGTGCTCACTTCTGATGGGTATCGGAGCTGCAGGGATTGAGTCAGGGAACTGGCCTGAGGAGGTGTTGGAGACTGGTAGTCTGGGAGTGATGTAGATTGGGCTGGAGGAGTCCCACATAAACCAGAACCCCATCAGCAACAGTCACACCCCAAGCACAGCTGTATCACATCCATATGTGTACAGGTTCTCTGGAGCTGTGAAGGTCCAGGAATTGCGTTCGATTGGTTGATGATTGATCAGTCAATGATCAACCTGTCAATTGGAGAGGCCCACATTCTGTGCAGATAAGTCGGGACCAGGAGGTCTGGGGGCGAAAGGATCTGGTGATGAGGAGTGGAGTCCTTATTGTTGGACATATTCACTATAGTGGGAGTACAGAGAGAGTCAAGTGGGATCATAGACAGGAAGTGGTGAAGGAGGAGGAGTGGCTGGTCTAGTGTTTCCTCAAGGTATGAAAGCCTCAAGAGGAATATCGTGGATGTGGGACCTAAGATTGGGATTGGTCCGGCAAAGATGTTCTTGTTGTGCTAAGAAGCTATGGTAGTGCTGTCTGTCTATCTCTTCCTGTAAATCTTCAGGAAGGTCACGTAGGGAGTTCTGGTTGTTTAGATAGGGTAGGTTGTCAAAAAAGGTAGCATCGTCAATCTGATGAGCTATGGGTATCTCCTCTTGAGTAGGAGGAGGGGATCAACGAGAGGTAGAGGGAGCAGGAGCTCACTCTTGGTTATTTCAATGTCTACAATGAGAAGTCCAATAGCATTGTTCTGCAGTAGCTGCTGTAGCTCCTGGGGCTCTCTGTAGACCATATGGTCTATTGCCTATATCATCTCTTACCTCTTGTGGTAGGCTTGATGACCTAAGCCACAAGGTTTGGTTAGCACTATTGTTGTTCATAGAGAGTATGATATCGCAGTCCTCAGATAGGAACCGGAGCAAGAGAATCCAGGAATCTGCCAAGAGTAAAGCGGTAGCAGCAAGGTAGAGACAGCATACACCAAGTGCACACGAAAAGCAGAATAGCACTAAGGCTATTATCCACAAAGCACCAAGAACCAACACAGTCTGGTTGCACAGGGCAGGTAGCATGTGAAGGTAGAGCAAATAGATAATCCACCTAAGCAGGGCTCATAACCTGTGGAAAAGGTACAGGTCTACTGTTCCAACAGCACCACGGCAGTACAACACAATGACCAAGGAAGATAGGGCAGAGGTGACAAGACTCACACTTGTTCCTAGAAGGGTGACCAGCATTGGTAATCAAGGGTTCACATATAGCAATGGAAGCTAATGAGGTCTAGCTTTGTTCCTAAGGTATAAGGGACTAATGAGGAAGTGAGGGGTATGTTATTGACCTAAGGTATATGGGCGATGAGAGCTCGTCTTATATACATAAAGTAAATAAGGTTTAAGTGGAGCTTAAACCTGAGAGAGATATGCCATTGGCTAATAAGGAACCATGGCTATTAATAGATGATAAGAGCAGTATCCACTATTGGTGGATATTAATAGAATGATAAGAAAGATAAGTGGGATAACTGCTATTGGTTGATAAGGACATGATGTCATAGTGACATCATGATGACATCATAGTGACGTCATAGGTCTAGACCCTGGATAAGAATAGAATGGTCTAGCTGTTATGCTAAGAATAGCAACTGAGTAGTGTAAACGCTAAAGTATAAGTTCAACATGCTGTACCCTAATGGAAGCACTCAGGTTTATCCCAACCGAGAGCACCTGCCCAGTAGGGCTCCTAGAGTTCACCACACTCCACTTCCTCCTCAATGTCCAAGAGGCCATTGATGGCCCACCCTTATCCATGGACTTCCACACACTCAGGCGAGCCCTACACTTCCTCCACAACCATAACCACATGACCACCTCTCCCCATGGACCCGCATACAATAGTGCAGGCAAGGAGGTACCTATTACCTTCACCATCAGAGAACCCCCCACCACCATCAGCACACCTCCCCCTGATCTCCCAGACTATGATGGCAATGATGAATTGGATGACAGCAGTTATACCAATGTCACCGGATCACCTGGACCTTTTACTCATGATTTCTAGTTAGGAAACTTCAAATGTACTGCAGGGGTAATGTTATGATTCACCCCTTTTCTTTCCCCTTACTTACCTTTCCTTGCTTATTCCACAATCCGATTCGCCGGATCACTTGTCATTCACACTTACTTCATGATCCGACCCATTGGATCCTTTGTCATCACCTTTTACTCATAGTCCAATCCATCTCGGACTCCTCTTACTCCTTTCAGCTTATTGGTCATTCTGGCTTACACCCCCATCCGATTCAACTCAGACTTCTTATCTTCTTTCCTTTTGTTCTCCATATATGGTAGCTGGTCTGTGCACATCATAGACAGGTATATAAACCCCAGTCATCTAGCCATGTACCCTAAGCTAGACTTACCTGGCAACTACCTTGTTTGCTCCTCACTCCTGAGCCTTGAGCCACTTTGTCCACCGGCTAGCATCCCTAGACCGGCAGTACCTTCATCGCCATAGGAAGACCCTCGACCATTGTGTCCTTGTCTCCTAAGGAAGACCCTTAGGATAACATGTCCCTTGCCTTGCCAGAAACAACCCTTGTCTGCTAGGTCTACATTTGTCCCTACCCAGGCCAAATGTAACAATAGACTAGGCCATCCCAGTAGTGTGCACAATGCATATGCGTTCCAGGGGACATACATCACTCAAAATCTGGAGGAATTAGTACCTGTTGGCCACTGGATATGGGCAGACAGCACTTACCCTACAAAACCTTGATGTGTAGTCCCTTTCAAGGCCATGCGAAGCACACCATTGTCACAGCCTCAAAAAACCTATAACTGTTATCTCTCAAAGGTATGTATCTGAATCATCAGTATAGCTGGATCATGACCTCAAGTTACTTCCAGGTTCGTGTTCAGGTTGAGCATGCATTTGCAGTGCTCAAAGGCCGGTTTCAATCACTGCAAGAACTTCATTTTCATCTCTGGAAACCACAAAATTTGCAGTACACACTACACTGGGTACAGTGTTGTTTGATCCTGCACAACATGATTATCCACTTTGAGGAATGTCTAGGAAGACCATCAACAGTACCATGGGCACAGCAGGAAGCCGGGGACGTTACTGAGAGAAGTAGAGTAGTTGTTGATGTTCCTGTTGGATCACCAGGTCAGCTCTTTTGTGCAACATTGATGCATGAGCTTTTTCAGGCACTTGGTTTGCCATATGTTGTTAACGATAGGTAGCATGTGTTGGATGAGATTGGACACATCTTGGATCAACAAAAAATATATTAAAAGAAACACACACCAGTGTACAACTTCATACATCACTGGCTAGTAATGAAACAGTACAGAAACTTGAGACAAACAGGAAACAGACAAGAATGTAGGAAAGACTCATTGAAGACATATGCAACTCTGATGGACTTGGAACAATGATGAAATAGTTGTTGATTGGTGTTAGGCTGGTGGACGAGATGGAAGAAGAGATGAGGTTGAAGAAAAACCAGCCTAAGCTGCAGTGGTAGGGAGACCTGAGTGAAAAGCACGAGGATGAGTAGCTTGGGTTGATGGTTGACTCAGCACCAAGAGTAAGTCTTGTAGGCTTGCACTGGGGATATCAGTACCAACTGTACCCATTTCCTGCATTGTACAGGCATATTCCATCTGCTTGTTCAAAAGCTCAATATGGCAGGAAATAGATTGCTCTTCGGACTCCTTTAACTTGAGGTCAAGTATCTTGAGCTGGTGCTCGTGCTGGAATTCTGCCTCGGCATTAGCCCACTTGGCATTGAGTTCATCCTGTTGAATTTCGAGCTCCTGTTTCTGCAATGCATAGTTGAAACACAATGCCCGTGAACTAGTAGCTGATCCAGGTGTCATCTCTAGGACATCACTTGCCCTGTCTAGCTCTTCAAGTTTCACAGACAGCCAATTAACTTTGGAAGTGGAGGCTGACATCAGTTTTGTTGAGGAGGTAGAACTACCCGATATGTTGGTCCACTTCAATGCTGCCGAGCTCATGGAGCTAGGAGGACGGGGACTTGGATATGGACTGTGCCATGCAAATGCATTGCGTCCCTCACGTATAGGTGTCTTACCCTTTGATGGGATGGTACCGATAGATATCTGGCCACTACTAGAAGCTGGCCTAGCGGGTGTTGCATGACGTTGAACAATCTGTTTGCAATAAGACATGTTAGTTTGAATGAGAACAGGCAGCCAGGACTCAAGACATACATTGGAAGCAGGTTCATCAAAGGGTAGCTCTGAATCACCTGGGCCCATAGCATAGTCATCATTTAGATTGTAGAACACAGTATCATCATTCATCGGCACATCTGAATCGTTTTCCTCAACCATTGACATAGCATGGACATCTACATCCAACCCATCCTCAGGCTCCTCAGGCTCCTGATGATCCTGGATTTCAACATCTTCAGGGACCTCAGAGGTAGCGCTCAAGCCTGCACTACCAGCTTTGGATGTGGAGACAATGTCCAGTAAACTCTCTGCATGGTTGACCTTCAGCTTGAAAGTCACAAGTGGGCTATCGAAAGAAGGAATCCCACTCCAAAAGGGGTTGAGGTCGTTGTAATAAGGAAAGATGCAGAGAACATCCTCTACAACGATAGACTCAGATGAGATACAAAAAATTGAAAAGGATAGAACTCACCATGAAGATTTTGTACAGCAACTGAGTCCATCTCACTAGTCCAGGGATCAATTCCACTACCAGTACTTTTAAGTTGTGCATGCTGTTCACGATATCGGTCCTTGAGTCTGAGAGGGATAAGCCTGTGCCATCAAGAAAGAGAAACCCCACTTACACTCTCAAACAGTTGATGACAGAAGTTACATATTTTGCAAGGTCAGATTTGTATTGAGCAGAGTGCTCCAGATCCTTCTCAAAGATGTGTTTTGCGATCACAGCTGAAATGTCCTTCTTGGTCTTGCCAGAACCCAGTCCACCAGGTGGGGGAGTGGAGGTAGATGCTGATTTTGGGCAATCATAGAATAGAACATGACAATCAGCTTCATGAGATATAATCCAGGTGATGAGTTGATCAGTATGGTTTCCCTCCCATACAATGTGGATGGTTGATTTCTTGGCAGGTAGCAGACCAGCATGCTCTTGTGTACTAGAGGAGGATGGTATCAGGGATGCTGCTGCTGCCTTACCACCCTTCGAACGCCATTTTTTCTGGGTAGCCGGTATATGTTCACTTGCTGACGCAGCTGGTGGAGTTTGAGAAGCCTGAGTGATAGGGGCCTTCCTTGGCACTGCAGAGCCCTGGTTATTTCCTCTACCAACCATGGCTTCAGGTCTGGCCTTCAGGGCTTGCAGCCTTGCAGAGTGACAACTTGGAGGGGAGCGGAGAGCAGGCATTTTTTAGAACTCCGATGGTTACATCCTGCCACCAGACGCATTGTAGACACCAATAATAGCACAACCATAGCCACAAAATAGCCAAAAATAGCATCCCTGAGCACCACTATTGTCGCGCAATCCGATCAGCTTGAAACCATTATGTAAGCATAACAGTTGGCGGCACTGCCTGCCTTGGACCATCAACGTTGCATCAACCACACTATCATACTCGCCTCACGGAATGTATAGGACACCACAACATGTCTACGCATCCAACTTGCTACGCGAACAAACTTTTGGTTATCCTTTGCGCAATCCCGAACCAGCACTTGAATCTGATACGGAAGGCGTTCAGATTGGCGACGTCGGATATGTTGGCAACAACGGTGAATTCAATCGGATTCTCAACATAAGAGCCCTCCCTACGGAGCTTCAGAATCGATTCGAGG